>CAUZXS010001713.1:0-47500 GCA_963585895.1 Sepioteuthis lessoniana | reverse complement strand
AAGTGGGAAAGAATGTTATCTACTAAGTCGCCAAGTGCAGGAAAAGGAGGGAAAGATGCCTCCTACGTTGTCCCCTTTCATACGACCAGACTTGCTGCATACACCCACATCTTATCGAATATGCGGTCCAAGCGTTTTCTATCGCATCTAATTTTGTCTCTAAGCTGATGCTAAAGAACAAAATCAGATCCCGATGAGAAAAGTTTGCATTGTCATACAATAACTTCTTTCGCGTAGACCAAATCACCATTTTGACCACAGCTAGGATTGCAAGAAACACTACAAGCTTCTCACACAGATATAGAGGTAAAACACTGTCTATGAAGTAACCAACGTCACGTGGCACGAGCTGCTTGGGTTCGAAGCGGGCCGTCCACTCCCTGACGTGATTACAAAACGGGTGAACTCGTTTGCAGTAGTAAAAAGCGTGCTCAGCCGTTTCTTCTAAGCCACTGCTGCAGCGAAGACGATCGGGCATGTCTGCAAGACACCGCGTTGTAAAGCAAAGCCGAGCCGATCCACGAGAGGATCCGAAGCGGAGCCTAGCACTAATTCCCGATAGAGTTCATTTCGAGACTGAGAAAGTTCACTGAGCCTAAGAAGGTTGTGAAATGCCTTACGGCATTCGTGGACAAACGGTGCTTTACCCCAAAGCTTACGTCGGCCTTGAGCTTTGGGGTCGGACTTAAGGCGAGAATAGGCGTCTCTCACCTTTTGTCTCCACACCGTGTCTCATGACAAGGATCGGCCAAAGTAAGCCAGTCATCAGAAAACCATTGGTTCTCTGTCTACGGACCATCGGTCTTCGACATCCTCAAAGTAATTTAGAGAGGGTTTATTGAAGCCTCAGGCAGGGGAAGTACAGAGAATCGGTAAAGGATCAAGAGGAGATTGTACACGGCACACACATCCACCCTGCCCTTTAAGGACAAACGCCCTCGAAGCCAGGTACCTATTGATGCATCTACCTTACCGTAACTCCAGAGGAAGGACCGTGGCAGGGGAACGCCACCCCTGTAAGCACCTTGCAGCAGACCTTCGCTCTTCTCAAAATTTATCTTGGCTCCTGATATTTATTCGTACTTTGCGACCGCCTCCTTTACATCCTTTATGTCCAAGCGGCGGATCACAAAGACAATGATCTATTATCGACATACGTAGAGACCTTCGCTATAAGAGGGTCAGCAAAAGGAACTACGCGCAGAGCCGGATATGCCCCCTCATCCTAAAGCAAGGACATAGAGAAGAGGAAACAGTGGGTAACCCTGGCTGACCGACCGCTTGATCCCAAAAGCTTCCAAACGCTTGCCGTTCACCTGCACCACTGCCTGGAGGCTGTGGTACATCATGCTGATCCATTTGCAGAACCCCGGTTTGATCAGCGAAGCTTCAGTGCTGTCATCTATCTCCTCTTGGACATCGTGCACTAAATGCAAGTTTTCTTGGATCAATCTTCTTTTCATAGCATAGTTCTGTTCAGGTCCGATCAAATCGAACTCGCTTACAACAAAATCGTAGTGCACCTCTGGAGGTGAAATGGTTAGCGAGCAAGACTAGCAAACCTACACGAATGAGTTCGAGTCTCATTAGGTGCCCCATTCATTCGGCCTTGTGCAACAGAGAAGCGAGAAGAGAATTGAAAAAAAACCTAAGTAGAAATTCAAGGTGAATTGCAATCACTAGTTGAGTGCTCAATGTCAACAGCTATCGAATATATAATTATTTTCAGTTGCAAACGGTTTGCTAAGACCCGAGCTAAAACTCTTAACTCTATGTTTAGCAGAGTTATGGGCCTGTAATCATCTAAACCCTCACAAACATGCCCACCACCTTTCTGCAGCAATGTAATCACGCTCTTAGTAACGCAACCATGGATGACTCCCTGGGCCAAATAATGATTGAGCATTTCCATCAGAATGGGCACAAATATGTGCGGCAACCTCAAGTACACATTCGTTGGGTAAACAGTCTCGTCCTGGCGATTTTGTCGTATCCAGGACATTCGTTAGTGGGAGGGTCTTACTCCTTTGCAGAGAAGCAGTCGGTGTATTCTACAGCCCCAGCTAACTGGCAAAGTTGACTGATATTGTACATCTTGCATAGGGCTTCTTAAAATGGTCCTTATAGAACTTTATGTTTGAATAAAATGTATGCGAGATGAATAAGGGCATCAGAGCCAAGAGGAGGTGAATTCACTTGTTTGTAATAATCCATATTTACCAAACCCTCCGCTCAGGCAGCATATGACACAAGATCAATCTTTAAGCGGAGTTTAACAGGTTTGAATTCAGAGTTTTCCTTCTCTTAGACTAGTTGCTTCACCAAGGCTGAAGAACCCAGTCTGCTCTATTTACCCTTAGCTGGAGGGAGAATAATTGGATTCATACCTTTCCCAAAGGTATTAGTGCTATGTGAAATGCAATCAGTCACGTCTAGGATTTGAACTCGTATCGCCGTGTCCATTTCCTAAGACGATAATCCTTTTTGTCACACATGAACAAAAATCGCTGAATCGGGTTTACTAGTTGCCAGATAAATTGCAATATTGCACGCGCGTGTGGGGGGGGCGTGATTGTATGTGTGCGTATGTGTATGAGTGTGAATGTCTGTGTATGAGTCCTTGGGTGTGTATGTTTATTTGTGCGTGAATGAGTGTGTGTGCGGGAGCGTATTTGTGTGAGTGTGTATGTATGAATGCATGTGTGTGTGTGTGTGTGTGTGTGACGGCATTCACCCAATATGGATGTCAAGCTGTCTTTACACTATTAATGTATGAAACCTCTTGTGGATTGGTGTCTCAAGATTGTTCCCCCAGCCAAATTCGTGAATCGCATTGTTACCGCGACTGTTCACTGATGACCCCGTTGACGAGCAGTTTTCACGGTTGCCTTGAATATCTGTTGGGATCTTCTCTGATTGCACACAGAGTCGCCTGGATGACATTACAGCAGGGCAGATAAGTAACTCGAAAGCCATTTGTTTCGGGGTACCCACAGATGCAGTGGCACCCAATATCTGAAACCGTTGTAATTTATTAAACTTTTTGCTCAGATGTGGCACAAGACCATATAAATGGGGCACCCACATTTTCATATGAAGGAATGGGATAGATATCCAGTCATGCTGCTTTGAGAAAAGAGGTATGGATTTAAGAAGGAGATAGGGCATTCAGTGAAACTAATTCTTTATGTTGTGCGATGATAAATTCTTATAATGGTATGTTTTCATGGCAAAATATATCAGTTTGTTTTTTTATAAAGGCTACTTTCTGCGTTTGTCTGTCTATCAGTTTGGTGTATGAATCAGCCGGGTTTCGATCCCAACTTAGAGAATCTTCGTGTCTAGCCTCAGTGTAGAGTTGTGATATCAACAAAAATGTCTGTCTGTGGATGACGATATATGTTCCCCTACCCTCGTGGGGTTGAGCTCTCTAGCAAAAGAAATAACGGTTGCCACTCGCGTGAGACAAGGCTCTTCGAATGAATTGAGCTCTCGTTAGCCGTTAAGCGGATATATGTAAACAAAACAAAAAGTGATACATAACCGTTTAAAATCCCTTCGCTTGCGCTAGTTTCCTTGTGGCTGTGCGGTAGAATCTTCGGTTGGCTCATGAATCAGCGAGGTTTCGAGTCCAGCTTTGAGAATTTCGTATGTCTAGCGACACTGAAAAGTCGTGATACAATTAAAGAGTCTGTCTGTGGATGACTATATATACGCTCTTCCATGGGGGTTGAGCTCTCTGGCAAAGGAATTTACGGCTACCGTTTGCATAATGCAAAGCTCTTCGAACGAATTGAGCACTCTGGTATCCGGTAAGATATAAAATGTAAACAAACAAACGCTACTACTTAATACCTTATAATTCTAAAGCTGATGCGGTACGTTTGTTGGCTGAGCGGTATGATACTAAGTCTAACGTAAAGTTGGGCGGGTTTCGAACCCAGCTTCAAGCGTCCTACATGTCTAGCCACATTGGAGAGCTGTGATACAACGAAACAATCTGTCTGTGGATGACTATATATATATATATTAACTCGTGTAAACGATTTGCTGTTATGGGGTTGTTCAAATGCATTTCAGTCCACAGTGAGGATCATTAATTCTTTTTTTTAGAAAAGCTGTTTGTATTAATAAGTATTGCCTTTACAGGTATTCAAGGTGTGTATACATTTTATTGAGACATCCTATATATAATCTTAACCGCCTCATAATGAGGAGTGGGAAATTGATCGCTTAATTCCGAGGGGGCATCCCCCAGGTAATACCTGATTTCCAATGCCGGGTTCATTGATTGACGCCCGAGGCACCCCAGTAGGGGAATATCGATTACACCAAGCATTATTTGTGTCAAATCCTACCAAATAGGAGGTTGGTAATATATATATATATATATATATATATATATATATATATATATATATATATATATATATATATATGTGTGTGTGTGGAAAAGAGGATTAATAAACACTAACAACGGATTTTGATATTTCGTTTTTTAATGAACGAAAATGAGCTTTTTAAAATATTCAGTCATTGAAGAAATGGATAAAATAGATTATTCAGTGTTGGTTTATCCAGTTTTCCACTTATTTTTATCCTCTGGTCAGATTTACCAAAATATACCATTCCTCCATATATTTATATATATATATATATACGTGGTGAATTCAGTAAGTTTCCAGACTGTTTTTGTACATACATTCAAAATTGGCGTAGACTCTTGAAAATTCATTATCTTATTGCTATTCATCATATGAGATGACTGGCCAATTTTTATGATTTCAGGTTCGAATGAACAGCTACAGCAAGAATTGGAATACACCCTACTAAAGTCTGATTGTCACAGCTGGTTAATTTCAAAAATGCAATCTGGACGTCAGGACACTTTAGAAGAACGGTATGCAAAAAAATTCTGTTTTAAACTTGGAAAAAATGCCACAGAAACTTATGGAATGCTTCAAACTGCTTTTTGAGCATCTTGCATGAATCCAGCATCAGTTTTTGAGTGGCCTAAGAGATTTAAGGAAGATAGGGAGTCTGTAAGGGATGATGAGAGGTGTGGGAGGAGTAAGAAAGTTAATAGACCTGAGTTGATTCGCCAAAGGTTGGGGTGAGGGTTACTATGTTGAGTTTTTAAGGGAGTTCAGGAAGAGATTCCTTGGGAAGAGGCCAGCACTCATCAAATCAGGTCAGTAGCATTTCCACCAGGACAATGCCCCTGTCCACAATTCTATCCTTGTCACATACCATTTGACCAAGATGGGCATCAAGACAGTTCCTCGGCCTCCCTATAGTCGAGACCTTGCTCCCTGTGACTTTTGGTTATTCCCTAAGCTCACAGGCTGTCGTTATGAGACAATTGATGAGATGAAAGAGGCTGTGACGAAGGTCATATACACGCTCACACAAGAAGACTTCGATGGGGCCTTCCAGAAGTTGTTGGAACGCTACAAGTGCATTGCATCCGGAGGAGATTACTTCAAAGGGGACTAAAGTTTCATGCGTGTACTATCAATAAAATTGCCCATAAGAAAAAAGTCTGGAAATTTATTTAATGATCCTCGTGTGTGTGTGTCTCGTTTAAACAGGGTTGGTTATTATTAAATGATAAAGACACATGTTGTCTATATAATTTGATTAGAATCTTTTTGATTTCTAGCCAGTTGTCTTGTTTTCAGTTTGGTAGATAAATCCACGGAAATTTTTCCGAGTGCATTCGGACCTTTTTTGGCCATCATTAGTCGGGGTTAACAAATATAAAGATTGTTCTGTTTTTTAAATAGTTTGTTAAACTAGTAAAACATTTTATACTAGGATATATATATATATATATATATATATATATATATATATATATATATATATATATTAGTCGTTCTCTTTTGAATTTTTTATCTGAACTTTCCACGCATTATGTTACATTAAATTGGGTCTCTTTGTAGGTGGCGCTGTTAGTAAAAATCAACGCGTATGAATTCCAATATTTCCTGTTAATTAATGTAATTTCAATTGATTCGTTCTTTTAAATGATTTCAATTAAAATAATTATTTCGAACTGGGCGATACAATTTAGAAACGATAGCCGAAAGCAAGAAAATGTCAAATGTACCACGGAATGTGCTTAACATTCATGGCTTCTCCTTTCACCACACACATTGAACAATAAAGGTTTGTTTTTTTTTTCAAAATTCAGTTAATGACTCTATCAGATACTCTCTCGCATGTTAATGCATGAACCAACCAGCCAATATATATATATATATATATATATATATACTACTAGTCAAAAGTACTTAGCCACCCTCAAAAATACTCATTTATCCTAAAATTTTAATGAATCAAGTAAAGTATCACAGGTGTTTTATTCATGCGAAATATAAGTCTTCCTGAGTCACATTAAATACAAATTAAACAAAACAAAACAAAACAAAAAACAACAAAAAACTTGAGAATTAATTTTTTTCTTTTTTGTTGCAGACTTTTTGTCCTCGTCTTGGTAGTTTTTTTTTGTTGTTTCTTTTCACTACATTTCAGCCAAATTTCACCTCTGGCGTTCCAGGTGAGCATTGTCAGAAGATAGCGGTTTCAATTCCTACCCAAGCCGGCCAGAGGTTTATTTAACCAAAAACGTGGTGCGATAGACAACAACTATGGAAGGCAGTAATTACTGGGGATACGGTTACAAGACTCAGCATTCCTATCCGAGGTCGCGGTTAATCTTCTGAAGAAGGCCGGCGGTGAAATTTGGCCGAAACGTAGTAAGAAGAAACAACAACAAAAAAAAAACAACTACCAAGATGAGGACAAAAAGTCCGCAATAAAAAATAAAAAATAAAAAAAATTCTCAGATTAAGAAGCCTCATTTCAAAGGGATAACGAAAAACTTCTCTCACTTTTGATTCATCAAAATAACCTTTTTTTCGTCGCTATCAGAATTTCCCAGATTCTCAGCATTCTTTCCACCAAAGATTGGAGGTAGACCCAAGATATTTCTGCCGAGCTTTCCTGCAAGAGTTGCCAGATGTTAGCCGCACTTGCACTTAGTTTAGCTCTGACTTATCAGTCAAGTTCATCCCACACCAATTCAATGGGATTTAAGTCCGTTGGTTGCACCGGCCAAAGTATCAGGACTTACTGTTCCTCTCTGCTTTTAATGTAACTCTGGCCGAGTGTAATATAATTGCGGAGGGATTTTTTTAATATTATCATTTTTCGTTTTATATATCTTGCCTTTCGGTTTAGTTAGGCTGAGAACCTTTCGGCTTAGTGCATGGGTTAGCTAGGTGCACACATTGAGTGCAGGTGTTCACGCACGGGTGGGGCAGATGTGACAATCAGAGATGTCACAATAAAAACCCCAGATAAGAAATGTGACCAGGGACGTGAATGACGTCATGCCCGGAAGCGCTGAGGATTTTGGAATTTGATAAAAAAAACAGGGAGTTGAGATTCGAGTCTAGAGGAAGGTAGTCGATTTTTGGTCTCGTCGAGGCGAGACCAGTTGGGGTCTACGAAATGTGCCGTGCGTTTGTTGAAGAAATTGTGTCTCTCTTTCTCCTCATGTCGAAAAACCTTAAACTCAAAAAGGTAAATAAAAGTTTCGTACCTGAACCAATTTCGTGTTTTTCGGATTCCCTATGTCTATTTCATATATTCGTATCTTGGTTCCATCTTGAATATTTTGGTGGACTTAAATGTTACAAGAGTTAACTAGTATTTAGTATTTGATAAAAAAAAATATTGTAGTGCTTGTTTCATCTAG
This sequence comes from Sepioteuthis lessoniana, assembly GCA_963585895.1. Lineage (NCBI taxonomy): Eukaryota > Metazoa > Mollusca > Cephalopoda > Myopsida > Loliginidae > Sepioteuthis > Sepioteuthis lessoniana. The sequence continues at coordinate 39,735 of CAUZXS010001713.1, read as the reverse complement.
AATGAGAAATAAAAATTTTTCGAGGGTGATCAAATATTTTTGACTGGTAAGGTATATAAACACACACACACACACACATATATATATATATATATATATACACAAGAGGTAATTTGGTTTAATGACATATCAGTCCTTGTATGGTATTTAATGATAACTCCTGTTTTTATATATATATATATATATATATATATATATATACATATATATATATATGTTTATATATTAAAATGAATTGGTCCAGAGAGAGATTTATTTTTATTCATTTTACTCTTACACGTCTTTCTATCTTCTTGCTTTCGTCATTGAGTTTTTAATGATTTCGGCGGGATCGTTTTTAGTTAATATAGAGGTGACTGCTTTGATGAGGTTGCTGATTTTTTTTTTAATTTTGTGATAGATTTTCTATAGGTGACGGTTCTTTATTTCTCCTTTTTATTTTTATTTTTCTTCTTTTTCTTCTTCTTCTTCCAATTGTGTCTTCCGTGTTTTTTAGGGTTTTCTTTTCTCCTAATTAGGCTTTGATATTTTATATCCTATAAAGTTTATTGGTTGTTTTACTCTGGGTCATTATGTGCGTATGTGCGTTGCTTTAGATTGGTGTTGTTTAGTTTTATGGTATATCAAACATTGTATGTTATTTAATACTAAATCTATTTTCATTCATATAGTAAAAAAATTGGTGACCATAGTCGAGGGCGACCCGAATGCTCTCTTTTCAATAGTTACGACACCGAGGTGTTGGGGAGGGCACTAATCCATTCCCTGGAATGTTCCACTTTATCCTTGATCCTTACCTTATAATACTGAATGCTAAGGAAGGCAGCATCAAGTACCATTTTTTGAGTCTTTAGCATGACTCGACCTGAGATTGAACCCCGGTCTCCCGGACCATTAGCGAAGATTCTACTCATTAGACCAATGACCCAGTCTTTGACCTAATAAATGATGTTCGAGAAGCGCTGTGTTGTAGCTATTGAAAAGGGAGCCTTCGGGTCATCCTCAACTAAGCTCACTTACTTTACTTTATACATATAGACAGTTCTATTTCAAATAATTCAGTTTAATGTAAGTACACAGTTTAAATGTTAAAAACAGTTCTATTTCAAACAATTCTGTTTAGCATAAGTACACTGTTTAGTTCAATCTAACCCGATGATGGAACCTTTAAGGTACCACCACTCCAGATAAGAATGAGCCTTGAAGCAATTGCAATGACGAGGTACACCACATTCCTCAAAGTTCCAGCATTACTGGATCCTTATCAGATTGTTCAGTGTCATATCCATGACACTTGTAGGGCAAGTCTGCAGAGACCCAGTCGGTGTATTTTACAGCCCCAGCTTAATGGGCCACGGGATTCTCATTGGGAGAGCCTTACCCCTCTGCAGAGACGCAGTCAGTGTATTCTACAGCCCCAGCTGACTGGGCCAGTATGTGTGTTGGGGAACTTTTTTCTCTGTATGTGTAGAGGTTATTTCTATTTAATGTTATTGAGTTTTAAATTTAAATTTAAAATTTAACTGCCCTTTATTTTCTTATCTGTGTGTCAGGTGCGCGTCTGTGTATTTAAAAGAAAAGGAAATCTCTTCGGGGATCTATTCATTTTAAAATATGTGAGAATACCCACCTCTGCAGCTCGTTGCATAAGTTACTAACCCCACGCCGAGAACTTATGTGTGGCCGGATCGAGGGAGAGGCAGGTTCACAGGGAAAAGAACAAAAACAACAACAACTTTGTGGTTAGAACGCCAAGGGAGGATGGAGAGCGTGTAACACTTTGTGGATAATTAGTTCTAAGCTGAGTTTCTGCTGGCAAAAGATTAGCTTAATTAACTGGGTCCGGCTGGTAATGTCACTGTTCGTTGTTTCTTTATTCCGGCCTAATCAACTTTCCTCGAACCCAAACTAAGTCTAACAGCTAGGACCCAAAATTTGTATATATATATAGAATGTTTCATTATTACTTCCGGCCAAGGGACACCCACGAATAAACCCAGAAGTTTTTTGGGGGCCATTTCTCTCTTAAAAATCCGGACATAAAAATATTTCCTAGCCTGGCCGTCTCCGATACAGGGACATTGAATTCAGACCCTTTTAAGTTTTTGACCAGTACCCCACAAGTACTTAACACTTACCCACACCCGTGGCCATATGTATAAACATTTTCTTATCTAGATTTCCTTAATCTAGTTAATGGATTTTCCTAACATTTGAAATTTGATACCCAGGCCGAATCTAACTCATCTTGTCACATATATATGTGTGTGTGTATATGTGTGTGTGGGTGTAGGTTTGCGTGTGTGTGTGCACACACATGTACGTGGGCGTATATATATATATATATACACACACATGCATACATGTATGGGTGCACACACACACGGGTGTATACATGTATACGCATATAACCAAAACATAGTGTCACAAATATTTACTTTTTCTCTCTTTGAACCTACGAGAAAAAAAGAAAAGGAAAGAAGCAGAAGATATCTTGCACAAACAATTACGGACATGGACTACGCCGATGACATATCGCTTCTGGCAAATACACCCGCCCAAGCCGAAACCCAGCTATATAGTATGGAGCGAGCAGCTGCAGGCATAGGCCTCCATCTCAACGCTCACAAGACGGAATACACGTGCTTTAATCAAAGAGGCGATATCTCCACACAAAACGGTAGTTCTCTGAAACTAGTAGACAAGTTCACCTAGTTAGGAAGCAGTATCTCATCAATCGAGACCGACATCAACAAGCGACTAGCAAATGCATGGACAGCTATCGATAGGATATCAGTCATATGGAAGTCAGACCTGACCGATAAAATGAAATGCAGTTTTTTTCAAGCAGTGGTCGTGTCGATACTGCTCCGTGGATGCACTATATGGACGCTAAATAAACGTATAGAGGAAAAGCTTGACGGCAACTACACAAGAATGCTGCGAGAAATATGGAACAAGTCCTGAAAGCAGCACCCCACAAAGCAGCAGATGTACGTCCATCTACCACCCATCACGAAAACTATAGAAGTTAGAAGAACCAGACCTGCAGGACACTGCTGGAGAAGTAGAGATGAACTCATAAGTGATGTACTCATGTCGACCCCTTCTCATGGACAAGCAAAGGCAGGACGTCCAGCTAGGACCTAAATACAACAGCTCTGTGCTGATATAGGGTGTTGCCTTGAAGACCTACCGAAAGCGATGGATGATAGAGAGGAGTGGCGGGAGAGGGTCAGGGAGATCCGTGCTGATGGCGTCACATGATGATTATGATATATATTACGACAGTGTATTATTGTCGCTATCTCACTTGGTGGGTTAGTAGCAGACCAAATGCGATAAAATTAGGAGAGTGCTCAATATCTTTGATAGAGCTATTATATAATATAATAATAAATAAATATATATTAGTTTTTTTATATATATTTGATTGCATGGATGCTTATTTGTGACCATTTGTTTCATGTCGTTCTTACACGGCAATCAACTAGCAGAAAAATAGATTTTGGAGAAATAAAAAGAAATCGGAAAAAATACACTCAAAAGAATGTTAGTATTACGTGTAACTCTTTTGTGTGTCTCTGTGTCTGTCAGTGTGTGTCGGTCTGTGTGTGTCTGTGTCATATTTGCATATTGTTGGGTGTGGTCGAATATGTGATAGTAAGTATGAGTATAATGACACATGAGGTTGTCTCATGAATATATATATATATATATATATATAATAACCTTACCTTCAGACTATTCGCTTAGCAATCATTATATATACATATATATATATATATATATATATATATATATATATGTATATATAATGATTGCTAAGCGAATAGTCTGAAGGTAACGTTATTATTAAACGAAACAGTTTTCATTTGTTCACTCACAGTTAAATGGTTTCAAGTATTGCTATCTAAAATAAATGAATCTAATAAACATCAATCATTTATTTGCACACAGTTAAATGGTAACATGTATTATTTTATAGCACGAATAATTCTATTTAAAAACAATCCTTTTTTTTGCACATATTTGTAATGGTTTCAAGTATTGCTACTTAACACAAATAAATTTATGTAATATCAATATCAAAGTTTCCCAAATTTTGTCTAACCCCTGTGTGTATATATATATATATATATATATATATATATATATATATATATATCATAGAATAGTGCAGTATTTATTTGATATAACGTTTTGCTCATTAACAGGATTCGTTAACTAAAGATTTCTCTGATGGATCTGATGGTGAGGCTCCAATTCGGGAGTTTTAAGAATGTAGATTACCCCTTCATAACCCTTTCTCTCGGGTTCAATCCAAACGGAAGTGTTAGTTCTCGTTTGGTTTAGTTTGACTTTATGGCACATCGACTATTGATGGTTATTAATGCAAACTCTATTTTATGCAGAAACAGTTCTATTTCAAACACTTCAGTTTAGCATAAATATACAGTTTCAATATAAAAACAGTTCTACTTCAATTAAACAAGTATAACTTACGTACACAGTTTAAATGTCAAACCTGTTCGATTTCGAACAATTCAGTTTAGCATAAGTACACATTTTCAATGTCAAAAATAATTCTTATTCAAACAATTCAGTTAAACATTAGTACACAGTTTAGTTCTATTTGACCCATAGATAGGACCCTATCAAGTGCTACCACTCCTGGCCAGAGTGGACCTGGGAGCGATGGCAATGAAGGGGAAATCCGCATCCCCAAACCTCAAGCATTACTAAAACCTCACCATCTGATTGTTTAGTGTCATATCTGGGGGGGGGTCTTATTCCACTGCAGAGGAGCAGTCGGTGTATTCTACGACCCCAGCTGACTGAGTAATGCCTGTTAGGGTCCCAACTATGAGTCAAATAGAAATATTCGTGTTAAATACGAGGATCATTAAATAGGTTTCCAGACTTTTTTCGTATGGATACTTTTTATTGATAGCACACACATGGAACTCTAGTCCCCTTCCAAGTAATCTCCTCCGGTTGCAATGCATTTGTTGTACCATTCCAACAACTTCTGGAAGGTCCATTGAAAGTCCTCTTGTATGAGCGTGTCAATGACCTTCGTCACAGCCTCTTTTATCTCCTCAATTGTCTCATAACGACAGCCTCTAAGTTTTTCTTTGAGCTTAGGGAATAAACAAAAGTCACAGGAAGCAAGGTCTGGACTATAAGGAGGATGAGGAACTGTCTTGATTCCCATCTTGGTCAATTAGTTTTTCCTTTGGCTTAGTTTGCATTACATGAGTGACAACCGTTTATTCCTTCGCCAAAGTGCTCAATTCTCCGGGAGTGATAAGAATATATATATATATATATCGTCATCCACAGACAGATCTGTTTCGTTCTATCAGAACTCATCAGTGTGGCTAGATATACTAGCTTTCTGTAGCTGAGATCGAAACCCGGTTGACTCAAACGCCAATCCAATCCCTCAGCCACGAGGAACCAGTAGCAACGAAGTAAATTTTAAACGGTTATGAATCACAATTACTATTGTTTACATACATCCACTTAACGGCTACCGAGACCTCAATTCATATATGAAGAGACTTGCAATAAACGCTAATGGCAACGCGATTACTTCATTTATATATACGGAGTCTTGTTTGTTTTGATATATATGTGTCGACTTATAACTCAGGAAAATAATAGAATTAGTAGAATTAGTCTTAAAACTTGAAACTCTTCAACTGTGGGTATAAATTGAATTATTGGTTTTACATATGGTTGGTTGGATTTTATAGCATATCAACTTTTGTAGGTAATTGAACGCCAAATCCATGTTTATGCAAATAGTCCGTTCTATTTCAATCAATTCAGTTTAGCATGAATACAGTTTGATTGTCAAAAACATTTCTATTTCAAGCGATTCAGTTTCTTCAAACAATCCTATTTCAGCTAATTTTGTTTACACACTGTTAAATGTCAAAACAGTTCTATATATATAACAATTCTGTTTAGTGTAAGTACAGTTTCAATGTCAAAAACAGTTCCATTTCAAACAATTCAATTTAGCATTAGCACGCAGTTTAAATGTAAGTACAGTTTAATTGTGAAAAACATTTCTATTTCTAGCTATTCAGTTTAGTCTAGCAGTTCTAATTCAGCTAGTTTAGCTTAGTCTACGTACAGATTTTGTTAAAACAGTTCAATATTAAACAAATCAGTTTAGTGTAAGTACACTTTCATAGTCAAAAAACAGTTCCATTTCAAATCATTCAGATTAGCATAAGCACACAGTTTAGTGTAAGTACAGTTTAATTGTCAATAACATTTCTATTTCAAGCTACTCCGTTTAGTCAAACAATTCAGTTTAGTATAGATATGCAGTTAGTTCTATTTAACCCATAGATAGGACCCTTATCAGGTGGTACCAATCCGGGCCAGAGTGGACCTAGAGCTATGGCAATGAAGGGGTACTCCGAATTCCCCAAAGCTCCAGAATTCCTGAAACCTCACCATCAGATTGTTTAGTGTCATATCCAGAACACTTGTTGGGAGAGGGTCTTACCCCTCCCAGCAGAGAAGCAGCTGGTGTATTCTACAGCCCCAGCCGACTTGGCAATGGTATTGTATAGCAATGCTTGGAACCATTTGATTGTGCCAATGAATGAATAGTGTTGAATCGAATAGTTAGTATTCAATAGTGTTCAATAGCAATACTTGCAACCACTTGACTCTCTGTAAACAAATTATTAAATTTAAATAAAACTATTATTGCTAGATAGCAATAATTAAAACCAATTATCTTTGTAGAAGCTATATATATATATATTTACCAACACCTCCGCTCAGGCAGGATATGACACAAGGTCAATTTTTAAACGAAGTGTAACAGGTTTGAATTCAGAGTTTTCCTTCTCCTAGACTAGTTTCTTCACCAAGGCTGAAGAACCCGGTCTGTCCTACTATTTACCCATAGCTGGAGGGAGAATAATTGGATTCATACCTTTCCCAAGGGTATTAGTGCTATGTGAAATGCAATCAGTCTCATCCAGGGTTTGAACTCGTGTCGCCGTGTCCATTTCCTACGACGATAACTATTACACCACGGGCACCTCCATAAAAAGCTATAGCAATACTTACATACAAACAAATTAGTTTTAACTAATTTGAAAATAAAATTGCCTACAAACTATTAACTTATAAGTCATATGTATATATATGGCCTTTTGGTTGATTTGGTGTGTTACAACATACAATGAGAAAAACTTCATTCAAAACAAGACAAACAAGGAATACCTAAAATTTAAACAATTTTTTATCAAACAATAAAGCGTCAACTTGGATTTGAATGTTCAGAAGTTCCCTTTTACAAGAAGTAAATTTTTGAAGTGGTGTAAAATCAGATATTAGGGAAAAGGGGGAAAGGAGGAGAATATTTTTAAAGAGTACTTTTTCCTTTTTCTTTTCTTTTCTTCTCATTCTTTTATGGTCAGGTAGTGGAACAAGCAGAAAAGTAGTTTCAGCTCTTAACACGAGGACGGACGTTACTTCTCGCTTGATCACGGTATCTATGTGCTTCCTTGGGTCTCTTTTGTCCTCACTGCCCGGTTCACAGAACATCTGAGTTTTTATCTCTCCCCACCGGCTCCAAACTCGTCACTCCACAATCCTTCTCATTTTTGGCGCGACCGCTTCCCATTGGCTACTTTAATGTCAATCATTTTCTTTTTTTCTGATTTCTAACCGGATGGGTGCGTGGAGCGGATGCATAGCGACGCGTTTATACATTTTGTATGTGGCAGCCGATGAGTCAATATCCGGTTGGGAGTTGTATTGTTAATTCCTAAATCCCCACATATCCTTTTAACTATGTGCTAGAAAATGATTAATAGTAAATAGAATTATTCTGGTTAAGTTGATATACTTGGAACTTTTTAACTACGTACAAAAGAATGAGCTTTGGCTGGTTTTAAAATCTCATCTATAAAATGTGTTTACAAATCGTATGTACTTAATATATATTTATAAAGATTTGGTATTAGATTAGTATAAAAATTAAGTAAACACTTTTTCGTGTTTTTGATAAGGAAAAGTACGTAATTTAGTTTTTGATTTTTATTGATTTAAATGATATAATTCATTAATTAAAAATCAATCGATTTATGAAACTCTTCAGTTTATAGTGAAACACAAAAAAATACGTGCAACTTTTTAGTTCTTAAATTCCTACCATGTTTAAATTTATTCACATTGATTCTATAGGCGAAATTTAAATTTAATGCTTTTTTTAACAATTATTATTTTGCAATTTAGAATTATTTTTAAAAAATAATCTTAATTTTTGGAGAACAAATGTTTCAAACAAAGCGATACCTTTTTAAATGTAAACAAAAAAAAGGGATATTATTTTAAAATGTAAACAAAAAAGGGATACTTTTTTAAAAAATGTAAACAAAAAAGGGATATTTTTTAAAAAATGTAAACAAAAAAGCTATACTTTAAATTAAAAAAAGTAAACAAAAAAGGGATACTTTTTTAAAAAATGTAAACAAAAAGGGATTTTTTTTTTTAAAAAATGTAAACAAAAAAGCTATACTTTTAAAAAAAAAAAGGGGGGATATTTTTTAAAAATGTAACCAAAAAAGGGATCCTTTTTTTAAAAATGTAAACAAAAAACGATACCTTTTTAAAGGTAAACACAAATAAGAAATTGTAACACGAAAAATTTTACATTTTTAATTTTTAGATTCTTTTCTTTTTCTTTTTGTTTGAACATATTTTTATTTCTTTGCTCCTTTTTATTGTGCCTGTCGATAAACAAAAACGGGAAGAAAAACAACTGTATGGACATTTTAAGCGACAAACAAGCGAAATCTCAAACGAGAACTTATAGCTTAGACAAGGAAACCTTAAGCGAGAAATTGAATCTCTTTTGATAGCTGCTCAAAACAACGCCATAAGGACTAACTATGTCAAAGCAACAATAGACAAGAAGCAACAAAATAGCAGATGTATATTATGTGGTGATAGAGACGAAACGACCAATCGCATAAGAAGCAAATGCAGTAAGTCAGCAAAAAAAGTATATAAAACCAGATACGAATGGGTGGGGAAGCTGATCCACGGGAATTGTGCAAGAATTTTGAATTTGACCATACGAGCAAATGATGTATGCACAACCCAGAATCTGTCCAAAAGAATGAGAATTCTCTGGAATTTTGAGATACAAACGGATCACCCAATCTTGGCCAGATAACCAGACCTAGAGATAATAAAAAGAGAGAGCCTGTCGAAGAGTTGACTTTACCGTTCCAGATTCTTTTTTGAGATTCTTTTTTTAGATTCTTTTCTTTTTCTTTATGTGTGGACATATTTTTATTTCTTTTTGTTTCGTTTTTTTTATGATAAAATAGAACAATAAGAAAAATTAAACGAAAACGTTGTTTATCGATGATTAGACAATTTATTTTTAAACGATTACTTTTCATATTCATTAGAACAAAATATATCATTTTTTAATCAGCGTAACTCAAAAAAAATTAATTAAAGAAAAACACTATTTATAGAATTAACGAATATTTTTCATAGAAATGAATTTCCACCAAATATAAGGATACATTTTTAATTCTTAGCTTAAAATTATTGTAATACTTTTTTCTAAGGATTTCCTTTTTAAAAATATGGCAGTTATTTAAATTCATTGCTTAATTGCCTATTTGAGTTACAGTGATAAAACTCTATTGGCTGTAAGGACGAACATGAACAACAGTAAGGTCTGAGAAAGATTTATTCTGTTTAGAATAACTGATACACTTGTAGTGAAATTTTACCATTAAGTACTTTAAAGAGTTCCTCAAAAAATAAGGGAGGTTACTCTTATTAGAGTTTATCTTATTCTGTTTTGCCTTATTAAAATGTAAGAATATTTTTATATTTTTATAAGGCAAAAAACAAATAAATTAAACCAATACATTTTTATTCCCGTAACTCAAAATCCAATTATAAACCGAATTAAAATTTTTGCCATATTTTTAAAAGAAAAATGTTAAAAAAATAGAATATTTCAAACTCCTTACGAATTTAGAGTTACCTTTTTTTAAAGTATTTTAAACGTAAACCAAAAAAATGGACTCCTAAAACAAAAGAATATTGAAATACGTGAATTCTTAGATTTTTTAAGGGTTAAAATTTCAGAGGTTAGATAAAAAAATGGAATTAAAATTTATGCTGTTTTTTTTCCTAAGATTATTTAACTGGATATTGCCATAATGGTTAGAGTGTTCGTCAATGGCCCATGAGACCTGGTTGGTTGGTTGGTTGCTTGATTGATTGATTTTATGGCATATCAACCTTTGTAGGTGATTTAACGCCAAATCCATTTTTATGCAAATAGTCAGTTGTATTTCAAATAATTCAGTCTAGCACGAATACACAGTTTAATTGTCAAAAACATTTCTATTTCAAACTATCCAGTTTATTCAAACAGTTCTAATTCAGTTTATCTTGTTTACACACTGTTAAATGTCAAAACAGTTGTATATATAACAATTCAGTTTAATGTAAGTACAGTTTCAATATCAAAAATAGTTCTATTCTAAACAATTCAGTTAAGCATAAATACGCAGTTTAAATACAAAAATCAGTCTAGTGAAGGAAGCTCGGTTTAGTTCTATTCAACCCATTATCCGGTGGTACCACTCCGGGCCAGAGTGGGCCTGGGAGCGATGGCAATAAAGGGATACTCCGCATTCCCCAAAGCTCCAGCATTGCTGGAACCTTACCATCAGATTGTTTAGAGTCGTATACAGGACACTCGTTGGGAGGGGTCTTACCCCTCTGCAGAGAAGCAGTCGGTGTGTTCTACAGCCCCAGCCGACTGAGCAAGGGAGATATGGGTTCAGTACCAGGTTGAGTCATACCAAAGACTCAAAAAATGGTACTTGATGCCTCCTTGCCTAACACTCAGCATCATCAGGTACAGATCAAGGGTAAAGTGGGGCAACTCAGGGAAAGGAGTAGCGCTCTCGCCTACAACTTGGTGTAGTAGAAATCGAAAAGGGAGCGTTCGGGTCACTCTCGACTACGGTCGCTAACTTTACTTACTTTTTTACTTATTTGCTAAAAAAATGTTCTGCAACTCAGCAGTAATTCTAAAAAATAAATTCATAGGAAAATGAAAAATAATGAAAATGTTTTAAATCTTTCACCCGTATAAAGTTAAATATTTTATATATTATTTTAAATGTAAACTAAAGAAGAAAAAAAGATCCATGAAATAAAAGAATTCTTTTCATTTGATTTAATAGGCGAAATCTTTCAACAACAAATAAGGACACATTTTTTAATTCTACCTTACTCCTGTCTTTCCCCGTTCTATCTCACTCACTGGTGTTCTTAAAATCCTTTTAATCCGGTCATGGACCGGATACTTCTGCTAATATATATATATATATATATAATCATAAGGAAAACATCCGTAGCCCACAGCATTCGATATGACGGGAAGCCACAATTTAATTAAGGATTTTCGCCCTAATTAGATTAACTCTGCCTTCAATACCTTTCTTTGAAAAAGAAAAAAAGAAAAAAAGACGAATAGATATTTTTATGAGTTGATATCTGAAGAATTAATATGGCGTCCGTCTTCTTGGCGCGTTTAAGTAAATATCCAATCAGATTAGACCGTTTTTGATTTGAATTACACTCGCGATTATTTTGACAAATTATCACTGTAGGCAAATATTCTTTTTTTAAGATTAATTTATTCTAAAAAAACATTAACATTTCACATCGCAACGCAGACCTCTGTCGCTCTGTTAAGACTAATTGCCAATGAATACCTTTCTGCTTTGCCTGAGATTCTTGTTTTATTTTATTTCGGAAGAATTTCCGATCGAAAGAAACGCAAGGAGTATATAGAATACATATTTTTTTAGCCTTAAAATAATTAACCCCCAAAACATACATAAGAATATTTTAGAAATTTTAGATCAAAATCGCATTAACATAGAAGTTACACTTTTATATTTTTTAACCAATCAGCTAAAATCTCAAAATAAGAACATTCTTAAAAATCCAGCTCAGAAACTAATGAACAGAAAAATAATTAGGCTCCAAAATAAATAAGTAAATATACAAATCTGATTGGTAAAGAAATGTCTGCGCGCTTGAATTTTAGGACCCATAATAAAAACTAATAATATCCTATATTTTGATCCACCTAAGTGACACCAAAAAGTAAATAACGAAGAATTTAGTTAACTAATTCCACTACCGAAAAGACTCCACCACGGGAGGCCATGACGGGCAGCAGAGATCCACGCCATAAGACTCAAAGGGAAAAGGCATGCAACCTTCTTTTACCGACTACCAAATGTGACACGTTGTCGCCAAAGATCATAAAAAAACCGCACGTGTGGACTTAAGAAAACAAAAGTCACATACTTAGGGTCCATTACTTATATACACACACGCACGCATACACAAGTATGTAAGTAAAGTCAACTTTTTATCCTCTTTACTTCGGCCAACTATGGACGCATTGTTTCAATAGACTTTACTAACATGTAAACACATACACACGGGCGAACAATCCTATTTTCATTCAACTGGCCATAGCTGTATTTTCTACAAAGGCCGTTCGTACATAACATGAACCTTGTATTTCTAATTATTTTTGATCCTGTTTGTTATGATAATTAAATTGTTTGTTTCTTTATGTTCGTTGTTGTCATATTCCATTTGTTTACGTGCTTGTAAAATTTGTGTTGTATTTGTGGTGGAACTAAACGTGAAAGTAACTCCTATAAAGCACAACAACTAACTTATTCTCTACGAGTACAGTAGCCAGGGTGTTTTGATATGAACAAGAAAGCTGGTCTGAAAGAATCAATGTATAATAGTAGCAACACTTTATCTCCAAGATCCAAACATGAAGTAATTTGGGATGTGTGGGGTTTGTATGTGGCTGAGGATACACGGGCAAAGGGCTAGGCTGTGACTCCATATTTTGGTTATATTATATATTTAGTTGGTTAGTCGGTGTAATGCCAAGGTCAAGAAAGTCCCCGAAAGAATTACAGAAAAGAAAAGACAGCAACAGATAAGAGATGAAGACGTTTCTTTTATACTTTCCTTTACTTACTGGGTTGAACAACCATTCCATGGATGAGGGAGTTTTTTTTCTGAATACATTGAAATGGTTGAATCCCCCAATTAAGGTGTCAAAAATACGTTAAATCGTTTCATGTATGTATTTGTCCTCATTTGGTATTTCGGGCTTCCATAAGGGTTAGTTTTCTTTTGGAAGATTGTCAAAGTCCGGTAAGAGTTAATTTAGAGTTCATTTGTGGGTCTTGTATATTTCAGCATAATGCTGACCGAGACAGAGCTGCTACTGGGTGAAAGGGGCTAACCAACGCTACGTCCAAAGACGTATGCATGGTGCCCAGACACGCCAGCACGAGGTTATCAATCCGCTGGTCACCGCATGAAATAGAAAGATAATATGGTCCCCTTTGACAAGAGGAATGCCTTTTTTCTTTTACGCATGCGTCATCTCCTTTTCCTGTTAGAGACCTCTGGGAGTTTCTGCAAATTTAATAGTTTATTTATTTATTTTTTATTTTAATTTTAAATTTTTTATTTATTTATTCGTTCCCTACGCATATGCCTTAGTAAAGACATTGTGATGAAGACAATAAAAATGAAGGTACTTGTTCAAAAATGTTAAAAATGAATTCCAGGTACAATATCTCATCTATTAAAGAATCTTGTACTAACTTTGAAACATTCCCTATATAACATTACCCAGTCTGCTGGGACTGTAGAACACACCGACTGCTTCTCTGCAGAGGAGTTAGATCCCTCCCGACGAGTGTCCTGTATATGATACTAAACAATCTGATGGTGAGGTTCCAATAATGCTGGGGCTTTGGGGAATGCAGATAACCCCTTTATTGCCATCGCTCCCAGGCCCACTCTGGCCCAGAGTGGTAGCACCTGATAAGTTAAATAGAACTAAACCATGTTTCCTTTACTATACTGATTTTTGTATACAACCTGCGTATTTATGCTAAACTGAATTGTTTGAAATGGAACTGTTTTTGACATTGAAACTGTACTTAGGAGGATCATTAAATAAGTTTCCTTACTTTTTTCATATGGGCACTTTTATTGATAGTACACACATGAAACTCTAGACCTCTTTGAAGTAATCTCCTCCGGCTGCAATGCACTTTTTGTACCGTTCCAACAACTTCTGGAAGGCTCCATGGAAGTCCTCTTGCGTGAGCGTGTCAATGACCTTCGCCACAGCCTCTTTCATCTCCTCAATTGTCTCATAACGACAGCCTCTGAGCTTAAGGAATAACAAAGTCTCCTCAAGTCCTCAGGACTCGTCTCAGGATTCTTGCCGTTCACAATAACGCTGTAGTTTGGATGGTCTCCACTCGTCCATCAACTTTCAAGTCCTCCTGTCCCTTTATTAATATTTTAGTTTCTGTACCAAACGCACCAATTACAATTGGTATAGTTGTCACCTGCATGTTCCACGTTTTTTTTTCAATTCCCTAGCCAGGTCGAGGTACTTATCCTTCTTTTCACATTCTTTCAGTTTTATTCTGTGATCAGTCGGGACAGCAAAATCCACAACCTTGCAAATTCTCTTTTGTTGATTATCATCAGGTCTGGTATTCTGGCCGAGATTAGATGATCCGTTTGTATGAAATAGTCCCATAGAAGTTTATGAGTGTCATTCTCCAAGACAGATGCTGGGTTGTGCATATACCATTTGTTCAAATTTAATTTCTTGCACAATTCCCAGAGAATCACCCAGTCGTGTCTCGCCTTATACTCCTTCTGTGCTAATTTGCTGCATTCGCTTATTATGTGATTGATCGTTTCGTCTCTGTCACCGCATAGTCTATATTTACTGTTTTGTTGCGTCTTATCTATTCTCGCTTTGATATGATTGCTTCTTATGGCGTTGTTCTGTGCTGCTATTAGGAGGGATTCCGTTTCTCTCTTAAGGTTTCTTTTTCTTAGCCAGGTCCAGGTTTTCTGGTGTGAGATGTTGTTTATTAGTCGTTTAAAGCAGCCGTAGAGTTGTTTTCCCTCCCATTTTTGTTTCCTAATTGTTGTCATTCTATCGTCAATCGTGTTGTCCGTATCGTTTCTGATGGTTGTAATCAGTCCTCGTTCGTGTTTTTCTATGTAGTCTTCGAGCCGTTGTATCAATGCGTCAACGCTGTCTTCGATGCTGGCAAGTCCTCTTCCTCCCTCTTTTCTAGATACATATAGTCTGTCAACGTCGTCTCTGGGGTGTAATGCCTTATGCATGGTCATTAGTTTTCTTGTTCTTTGGTCCATTTGTTTATTATTATTATTATTATTTAAAAAGCTTGAGAATCAATCATTAGAATTTTTCCTTCTCTTTTCAATTACCTCTCGCTTTTTACTTTTTCTTTTCTCTTTTATTTTTCTTCTGTTTTTCTTCTCGTCCTCTTTCTTTTCTTCTTCCTTTCTTTTCACTTTTTTCTTTTCTTTTTTTCGTCAAATTTTATACTTTAATTTCTTCTTATTTCGTTTCTTCTTCTTCCTTTCTTTCTTTTTTCTTCTTCTTCTTTCTTCTTCTTCTTTCTTCTTCTTCCTATTTCGTTTCTTCTTCTTCCTTTCTTTCTTTTTTCTTCTTCTTTCTTCTTCTTCTTTCTTCTTCTTATTTCGTTTCTTCTTCTTCCTTTCTTTCTTTTTTCTTCTTCTTCTTTCTTCTTCTTCTTTCTTCTTCTTCTTATTTCGTTTCTTCTTCTTCCTTTCTTTCTTTTTTCTTCTTCTTCTTTCTTCTTCTTCTTTCTTCTTCTTCTTATTTCGTTTCTTCTTCTTCCTTTCTTTCTTTTTTCTTCTTCTTCTTCTTCTTCTTCTTCTTTCTTCTTCTTTCTTCTTTCTTTTTCTTTCTTTCTTTCTTTCTTTTTTTTCTTTCTTTCTTTTTCTTCTTCTTTCTTTCTTTCTTCTTCTTCTTTCATATTCCTTCTTCTTCTTCTTCTTCTTCTTCTTCTTTCTTTCTTTCTTCTTCTTTCTTTCTTTCTTTCTTTTTCTTTCTTTCTTCTTCTTTACTTTCTTGTCATCCAATTTCTCTTTCTTCTTTTTCTCTCCTTTCTTATTATTTCAACTTTATTTTTATTTTTCACTTTCTCCCTCACTTTTTTTTCTCCTTTGGTTGTTTTTTGTTCTTTTGTTGTCTTTTATTTTCTTTTTATCCTTTTTTTTCCGTATTTTTTTTTCCTTCTTTTCTATCACCAGCTTTTTCACCTTTTTTTCATTTTTTTTTTTTTGCTATTTTCTATTTTTTCTTTCTCTTCTTTATTTTCTGCTCACTATATCCCGTTTACCCTTCCTTTCACTGTTCCATTGGCAGAATTTCATATTAAAACAAAATATTATTTATTTCGCCTTGGGCTAAAAAAATGTAATTTCCAGACATTTACAAAATTTATTTCTTTCCCTTGTTCATTAAACCATATCCTTATTTCAACTCAAGCGAGTATATTAAGTATAAGACGAATTTTGATAATTCCATTTTTTTTTTGTTTCATTTTTGTAGGCTTTTTCGGGGTCTGGGAGGTTGGGTTTTTGTTGTTGTTGTTTTTTTTTTACCGTTTTGCAAATTTGATTCTAAGCTGAGCTTCGAATTACACTGTCTTACGCTAAGTGGGGACATTGTACTCAGAATACGAAAATTACATCATACTTCTTCAGACTCTCACCTCATTGAGTTTTACCATCAGACAGAATTGCATATCAAATTGCACTTATGCAGCTTCGGTCGAACTCACCAGCAAGACATGACTCATTTATTTATTGAGGCGCTCTTGATGCAATGGTTATCGTCATAGTTTGGTTTAGTTTTATGGCATATCAACCACTGTTGGTGATTTAATGCCAAATCCTCTTTATACATATATATTAAATACATATGATTTGGTTTGGTTGAGTTTTATTGCATATCAACCATTGTTGGTTATTTAATGCCAAATCCTCTTTATACATATATATTAAATATATATGGTTTGGTTTGGATTCGTTTGGTTTTATGGCATATCAACCATTGTTGGTTATTAAATGCCAAATCCTTTCTATACATATATATTAAATATATATGATTTGGTTTGGTTGGCTTTATGGCATATCAACCATTGTACTCTATTTAATGCCAAATCCTCTTTATCCATATATATTAAATATCTATGATTTGGTTTGGTTGGGTTTTATGGCATATGAACCATTGTAGGTTATTTAATGCCAAACCCTATTTATGCATATATATTAAATATATATGATTTAATTTGGTTAACTATTATGGCACATCAACCATTTCAGGTCATTTAATGCCAAATCCATTTTATACATATAAGCAGTTCTAGTTTAAGCAATTTAGTCTGACATCAGTGCACAGTTTCAATGTCAAAAGCAATTCTTTTTCAAACAATTCCATTTAGCATACAAAAACAGCTATATTACATAGATAGTACTCTATAATGTGCTACCCATTGAGAAGACCCTATAAGCTGTTACCTCTTTGGGCCTCAGTGGATCTTGTAACGATGGCAATGAAGGTGTACTCCGCATTTCCCAAAGATCTAGCATTACAGAAGCCTAAACATCAGATTGTTTAGTGTCATATCCAGGACATTCGTTGGGTGAGTCTTACCTTTCAGCAGAGATCTAGTTGATGTAATCTGCAACCTCAGTCGACTGGGCCGGTTATCGTTGCTTTCAGTGACGTGAGTTTAAATCCTAGAAGATGCTATTTGCATTTCACGTAACACTAATAACCTTGGGATGATCTGTATCCAACGATTCTCCCTCTGAGTAAATAGTAGGACAGACTTAGGTCTTTAGTCGTGGTATGGCAACCAGTCTAGAAGAAGCAAAAACTCGGAAATCATTTGTCTTACGCGAATATGGCTTGGAGCGGGGGAGTTTTCTGACATACGTGGTGCATTCAATAAGTTTCCAGACTTTTTGGTACAGGCATTTAAAATTGTCATAGACTCTTGAAAATTCAATATGTTATTGCTATATATATTATGAGATGATTTTTATGATTTCACGTTCAAATGAACAGCTACAGTAGGAATTGGAATACACCCTACTAAGGCCTGATTGTCACAGCTGGTAAATTTCAAAAATGCAGTATGTACCTGAGGACACTTTAGAAGAAGGATATGCAATAAAATTCTGTTTTAAACTTGGAAAAAATGCCACAGAAACGTATGGAATACTTCAGACTGCTTTTCGATCATCTTGTATGAATCGAGCATCAGTTTTTGGGTGGCATAAGAGATTCAAAGAAGGCAGGGAGTCTGTGTGGGATGATGAGAGGTGTGGGCGGAGTAAGAAAGTCAATATACCAGAGTTGATTAGCCAAAGGGTTAGGGTTAGGGTTAAGGTTACTATGTTGAAGCTTTAAGGGAGTTCAGGAAGAGTTTCCCTCGGAAGAGGCCAGCACTCTTCAAATCGGGACAGTGGCATTTCCACCAGGACAATATACCAGTCCCCAACCCCATCCTTGCCACAGACTATTTGACTAAGACGGGCATCAAGACAGTTCCTCGGCCTCCCTATAGTCCAGACATTGCTCCCTGTGACTTTTGCTTATTCCCTAAGCTAAGAGGCTGTTTTTATGAGACAATTGAAGAGATGAAAGAGGCTGGGACGAAGGTCATTGACACGCTCACACAAGAGGACATCCATGGGTCCTTCCAGAAGTTGTTGGAACGGTACAAGAAGTGCATTGCAGCCGGAGGAGATTACTTGGAAGGGGACTAGAGTTTCATGTGTGTACTATCAATAAAAGTGCCCATACGAAAAAAGTATGGAAACTTATTTAATGATCCTCGAATGAGCTAACGTGCGAGTCTATGATGTCTTAGTGAGTGAGTTCGAACACCACTTGCGTTCACTTTCGGATTTACTGCCCTTGCAACGTTACTTGACCGTGATTAAAAGAGATTCAAATACAAAACGATTCTGTTGGTTCGTCTGATACGAAGATTTATTAACTCGACGAAATCGTCTAGCAGTCGGCGAAAAGAGAGATAGAGAGAAGATATTCAATAAAATTCTGTTTTAAACTTGGAAAAAAATGCCACAGAAACGTACGGAATGCTTCAGACTGCTTTTCGACCATCTTGCATGAATCGGGCATCAGTTTTTGGGTGGCATAAGAGATTCAAGGAAGGCACGAGGGATGATGAGAGGTGTGGCAGGAGTAAGGAAGTCAATAGACCACAGTTGATTGGCCAAAGGGTTGGGGTTAAGGTTACTATGTTGAGGCTTTAAGGGAGTTCAGGAAGAGATTCCTTGGGAAGAGGCCAGCACTCTTCAAATCGGGTCAGTGGCATTTCTAGCCGGACAATGCACCAGTCCACAACTCCCTCCTTGTCACAGACTATTTGACCAAGATGGGCATCAAGACAGTTCCTCGCCTTCCCTATAGTTGAGACCTTGCTCCCTGTGACTTTTGGTTATTCCCTAAGCTCAGAGGCTGTCGTTATGAGACAATTGAGGAGATGAAAGAATAAGGAAGTCAATACACCAGTTAAGTACCGCAGTTGGACAAAATAATGCAAACACGAAGAATCATAGTATTATAATTTTGAAACTTCTATTAAACTTCTATTAAACATCTATTAAACTTCTATTAAACATCTATTAAACCTTCAACCTTCAAACGTTTGTTATTTTTATGTTTTTTAATTTATTATTAATACTTCTTGTCTAAAAAAAAAAGATTACTCAGAATTCATTAAAATGGCGGATTTATCAGGCTTTAAATGAGGTCAAATTGTTGATGCTCGTATGGCAGGCGCGAGTATAAAAACCCGCTGAATTATGGGGTATAGCAAGTTGGTTGATTGGTTAGGTTTTATAACATATCAACCTTTGTAGGTTATTTAATGTCAAATCCATTTTTATGCAAATAGTTCTATTTAAAACAATTCAGTTTAACATTAATAGACAGTTTAATTATCAAAAACATTTCTATTTCAAACTATTCAGTTTATTCAAACAATTCTAATTCAGCTAATTTTGTTTTCACTGTTAAATGTCAAAACAGTTTTATATATAACAATTCAGTTTAAGGTAAGTACAGTATCAATGTCAAAAACAGTTACATTTCAACTATTCAGTTTAGTATAAGCTCACAGTTTAAAAGTAAGTACATTTTAATGGTCAAAAACATTTCTATTTCAAGCTATTCAGTTTAGTCAAACAGTTCTAATTCAAACAATTCAGTTTAGCACAAGTATGCAGTTAGATCTATTTAACCCAAAGGTAGGGCCCAATCAGGTGCTACCATTCTGGGACTGGGTGAACCTGGGAGCAATGGCAATGAAGAGATGCTCTGCATTCCCAAAAGCTCCAGCATCATTGGAACCTCACCATCAGATTGTTTAGTGTTATATCCGGGACACCCATTGGTGGGGGTCTTACTCCTCTGCTGATGTGCAGTCTGTGTATTCTACAGCCCCAGCCGACTGGGCAATGCGTGTAGCAAGGAGAACTGTCTTGAAAGTAATGATAGCATTTTAGAAAGAAAGATAAACCTTTACAGTGAAGCAAAACTCTGGAAGAAATCGAAAGCTTTTTGAGAGGGACCGTCGGACTCTTAGGCCGATTGTTAGGAAAGATCACAAGCTCCGAAAATTAAGGCAGAATTTAATGAACATCTCGAGAACAGTTTCCGCAAAAACAATAAGAAAAGAGCTGCACAAAAGCGTATTTCAGGGGAGGGCCGCTTTCAGAAAACCATATTAAAATAAATTTGTTCGAAATTTACATTATTTTGCCCAACCCCTGTAGATAGACAGATAGGTAAACAGGTGGGAGGCGAAAAGGCAGACGGAGACTTTTTTTTATATTTCTTGCGCTGGTAGTTTTGTACATCCATGACTTACGTCCCCCCTCGAGGCTTCGCTCCAGTGATACTCCTCCCATGTCTCTCCCATGGGAGTATCAGCTCCTTTCTGCAACCCTGAGTCCTCTGACGTCTTCGAATGTGTTTCTTATATCTATATCCTAAACTTAATCATCATGCAATCGTTCCATCACACGTTATCACTAAATCCTTTTGTAACACGTCATTAGTAAATCCATATTATCAGCTGTTTCTGCCCAATTGTTTATTTTACAATTTGCTTATAATATGATTGACAAGTCCACAAAAACAAACTTGAGCCTTGACCTTTGCAAACGAAACCCCGCAGCTTCAAACTAGAAAAAGAATTTACAACTAAAATTACTAACTGAAATCCCAAATTATTTCCAAAAATGTATAAACCTCTTCTTACACCAGCTATAAGTTAAACAGTACCTCGTGGATTTGGCGTTAAATAATCCACTAAGATTGATATGTTATTAAACAAATCCAACCAACCATGAATGAGGCTGAGGACATCAATCTCCGAGAAGCTCTACGCATGAATATATGTGTGGAGCCGACTTAACCGATATCGGGTGAATGCTATCACACACACACACACACACACACACATATTTGCCAACGCAGGAGGTGCCTGAGGTTTAATGGTTATCGTCGAAGGAAATGAAGAGGAAGACACGAGTTCGAATACAGGTCGAAGCTGATTGCATTTCACATAATACTAATACACTTGGGAAAGCTATGAATCTAATCATTCTCCCTTAATATTTGGGCTGATTGGGTTCTTTAGCTTGGGTGAGCCAACCTCTCTGCAAATAGAATCAAACTCAGATAGATAGATAGATAGATAGATGTGCCCATGGTGAAATGGGTATCGTCGTAGAAAATGGATACGGCCATACGAGTTCAAATCCTGGGCGAAGCTGATTGCATTTCCCATAGCACTAATACGTTTGAGAAAGGTATGAATCCAATTATTCTCCCTCCAGCTATGGGTAAATAGTAGGGCAGACTGGGTTCTTCAGCCTTGTTAAGGTGACTAGTCGGAAGCTAGAAGGAAAACTCTGAATTCAAACCTGTTGAACTCCGCTTAAAAATTGACCTTGTGTTATATTCTTCCTGAGCGGAGGGGTTGGTAAATATGATCAATCTTAGTGGATTATTTAACGCCAAAGCCATTGATGTAAAATACAGCAGGGGTACTGTTTAATTTCTAGCTGGTGTAAGAAGAGGTACATACATTTTTGGAAAATGGAGGGGTTGGGATAGATAGATAGATAGATAGATAGATAGGTCTGAACAGACTAGGCTAGATTGATAGATGGATAGAAATAGACTAAGATAGATAGATAGATCTGAACAGACTAGGATAGATAGATAGATAGATAGATAGATAGATCTGAACAGACTAGGATAGATAAATAGATAGAGATAGATAGGTCTGAACAGACTAGGATAGATAGATAGATAGATAGATAGATAGATAGATAGATAGATAGATAGAATTATGCGAGGGTAGATATAGTAAACAATGATGAACTGACTCAAATCGATCGAGATCAACACAGATGCATAAACATAATCGAATTGGATAGATAGACTGACAAATAGACCTAATGACCAAGAAGTCAACAGAGTTGAAAATAAATAGACAGAAAAAAAGAAGAGACTGAGAGAGAGAGTACATTTTTCATATTATTTGATTTTTTCCGCCATGTTGTTTCGTTTTTAACTGATAAACGAATTCACTTTCAATATGTTTTCACACTTCATAATTTGCAAGAAAACATGCCTAAACCTATTGAATTATCTGAACGTTCCAGACTCTTGGATTCTTATCCTGCACCCCCACCTTTCCGTACGCCCACACACAAATACACACACACCTAAATTCGCTAACATCCCATTTTTGGAATCGATTTCCTGTGCAAAGAAATACGTCGCTACTTCTTGTGTGTATGATAGGAGGTTCTTTTCTTCTTTTATGAGCGATATGCTTCTCTTTGTCTTGTAAGTTTTCGTCTTAGCTTCGGTATTCTCCGATATGATTTTCTTTTTTTTTTAAATTCATCTTTTGTTTTCGCATTGACAGTGCGCATGGGCAAACACATGCGCACAAAGGAACGAACATAATCCATGTACAAATATAGATACATGTACATAAAATACATGTTATTCAAATGACCTCTCTCTCTCTCTCTCTTTCTCTTTCTCTCGCTCTCTCATTCTCTCTCTCTCTCTCTCTCTCTCGCTCTCTTGTTCTCTCATTATTTGGATATTTATTGACTTGTTTACGCATTTGGGTGCGTTTGAGTATATACCAGAAGGAATCAAAAATTCTGCAATGTTTTTGTACGTGCTAACTTGCGGCATGTATATCACGTGAACAAAGCAGTTCGATCCATAGGAGGGTGCTCACTGTGATAAGTAGTGTTGCGGTAGTTAGTGGGCTGATTCGTTGTTCATTGCTTCACTCCAAGTCTAGTTTGAAAGCCGTTCACTGATGAACGTGCAACATAGTCTAATTCCTGAATTTCTGATTTATGAGTTCGAACTGAGCCATAACGACGCGAAAGTAACCAAAAATATTTGTTGTGCGAAAGATAATGACGTACGATAACCAGATGGATGAAGAAACTTTGCTCCGACTGCAAGAACATCGACAATTAGGTAAGGTCAGGTTGTCCTAAAACCATAGATTCCGAAGCTGTGCTCTAAGACATTGAGACAAATCCAATAAGTAACACTTAGGGAGTATCAGCCGAATTCAGCATTTTACAGTCTAGTATGGCTCCCTTTACGAAAATATTGAAAAAATAGTAGAATTATATTAGTTATCGACGGGAAAATACAGGTTTAACGTTCTTGAAGTTTCGAATTTATATCATATTTACCAGCCCCTCCGCTCGGGCAGGATATGACACAAGGTCAATTTTTTAAGTGGAGTTTAACAGGTTTTCCTTCTCCTAGACTAGTTGCCTCACCAAGGCTGAAGAACCTAGAGTACCTAACTATTTACCCATAGCTAGAGGAGGAATAATTGGATTCATACCTTTCCCAAGGGTATTAGTGCTATGTGAAATGCGATCAGTCTCGTCCAGGATTTGAACTCGTGTCGCCGTGTCCATTTCCAGCGACGATACCTATTACACCACGGGCACTTCCAAAGTTTTGAATTTATATGATTTTATTTCCTTCTCCTTTCTGAATTTTGTAAGCAGTTTTAGTTGCTTTGAGGCATAGTTTAAGAGAGTGGGAAAAGACACATGACGGAAGAAATGGAGGTACCATCAAACAAGTGAAGAAAATTTTTAAATCTCAGGAGAAAGAGTAGGCACTCGGCTGTGGTGGAAGAGTACACCGACTGCTTAACTGCAGAGGGGTAAGAACCCCTCCCTCACAACAAGTGTCGTCGATATAACACTTAACAATCTGATGGTGAGGTTCCAGTCATGCTGAAGGTTTGGGGAATGCAGAATACTCCTTCATTGCCATCACTCCCAGGCCTACTCTGGCCCGGAGTGGTAGCACCTGATAAGTTCCTATTAGTGTATCGAATAGAAGAAAACTGTGTACTTTTGTTAAACAAAATTGCTTGAAATAGAACTATTTTGACATTTAAACTCTGTACTGAAATGTGTAAATGGAATTTTTTAAAATTTACACTAAACTGAATTGTTGAAAATAGAACAGTTTTGACATTTAATTGTGTGTAAACAAAAAACTGTATTTATACTAAACTGAATTGTTTGAAATAAAACTGTTTTACTAAGCTTGATATGGAAATGTTTTTAACAATTAAACTGTGTACTTATGTTAAACTGAATTGTTTGAAATAAGTGTTTATTTGTATAAAAATGGATTTGGTATTAAATAACCTACAGTCACGTGGTTTGCCACTGAGAGGAGAGAGGTAAGATCTATTTACCCTACCCCTCCGTGTTTGAATTAACAGGCCCCAAAGATTGACCGTTAAAAGAGGAATAGGAATGTAGGTCAACTTCTCGGCCTGCCTGTTGAACGAAGTTACGAATCCAGTTCAGAATGAAAGCCAAGAGCTGCCTACACTCTGTGACCGGGTAGACAGAGAAAGGGATACAGAGGTCAGTATAGTAGCCCGAATGAATAGCATGACAGGGGGAGATTGAGGAAGAAGAAAGAGGCCAAATGATTGACCAGAACCCTAAAACGGGAAGTAGTGCCCTTTTCGTCAGAGGAAATAAGGAAAAAGAATTTCATTTTTTAGGACGGAGGTCGCCGTGATAGGACGTGCGGACCTGATGCCAAAAAAACTTCCGGGTATCTCGCCGGTGAAATGAATTGAGTTCTGGGACAGCACTCATCGCGACAAGATGTATTGAAGCTGCAGCCAAAATCTCTAGGAAAAGAAGCGAAATAGAGTTCTTGGACAGGAGATAACAGATGCCTTCAAGCCGAGCTCTACAGAATCCCGCTAGCCCGTAAAAGAAAAGAAATCTCAGAAGAAACCCGTTGAAAAAGCTAAGTAAACCTTAAAAAAATGTTCCTTCCTAAGCATTGCAATTATATGCCCTCTCTCTCTCAATTTAAAGAAAGAAGCATATAAAGAATTATATGCATTAAGAAAAGAAGAGAAATAGAATGAAAAGATTCATTTTATAAACTGTAAACGAATGAGTGGACTTTGCTACCTTTTCAAGGTTCAAGAGTAAAGAAAGAAAAGTATAAAGAAAAGAAAAGGAAAGAAAGAAGAAAGAAAAGAAAAAGGAAGACAGAAAAACATTTGTGTTTTGAGACTGTGTGCTGGCGAAATATAGCCGGCCCCTATAAATATTTGTTTGGACCTCGACTATTTAAATTTTGGTTATATTTTAAATGTCCCCACGTTGAAATTTATTTGTTGTGCTATTTACCCAGCGAGTTGCCTTCTTTTGCATGTATATCTTTTTCAGCTTCATTTCGCTTCAATTTATTCTCGCTAAATGTCCTATTCGCCTTTAAAAACATTACACGGGAAATTGGAAATATCCGACTACAAATAATAATATTTTATCTCAACCTAGGGGGCCATATCTTCCGTTATCCGAGGGTGTAGGAAGACGAAGTGGCTTGGTGGGTGTGTGTAACGTGAAATTTGGAACCCCTCTTGCCAGCGGCGGTCAGTCTAGCACCAAATTAACCCCCACATTATCTGCCAGTTCCCATAAGCCCGAAAAAAGGAATCTTAACTAGGACTTGTGGTTTTTCACTGGAGTCTGAGTAACAGCAAGCCTCCTCAAGTCTCCAGGACCCTTCTTAGTATTCTGGCCGATCTTAACCATGTTGTAGTCTGAATGGTCTCCACTTGTCCTTTTGTCGTTTTCTTTCCAAGCTTTCCAATCGCTTTACCAATCCTTTGGAGATTGTTTCAAGTGCTCCAAACACAACTGGTATCACTGTCACGTTCATGTTCCAGAGTTATTTTTAGTTCTCTAACAAGGTCTAGATATTTATTTCTTTTTTCTTTCTTTTAATCTTTCTGTACCGATACGGCATTATTATTATTATTATTATTTGAGAGTTCGCCCTAACAGCGTTAGTTGATGGTTTTTAACAGCAGTCCGAGTGACTGCAAGTCTCCTCAAGTCTCCAAGACTCTTCTTAGTATTCTGGCCGATCTCAATAATCCTGTACTTTGGATGGCGTCCACTCGTCCTCTTATTTCCAAGTCCCTCAGTCCCTGAACAAATCTTTTCGTGACTGTACCTAACGTGCAAATTACACTGTCACTTTTATATTCCTAGTTTTTTCAGTGCAAATTATTATTATTATTATTATTATTATTATTATTATTATTATTATTTACTCTTATTGGAATTCTTCCCACCAGCGTTAGCTGATGTTTTTTTTTTTTTACTGGAGTCTGAGTGATAGCAAGTCTCCTCAATTTCCCGGACTCTTTAGTATTCTGGCCGATGATGTGACAAACGTACAAGTGTTACATATTGACCTTTGAGAGGCCGTATTGATTTGTAAATTTTAAAACAGGGCGTGCAGCTGTGGAAGGTAAGCAAAAGACAGCGGAATTGCCACCTAAATTGCGTAGGAAAAATGCGTAGGTGTCCGAAAAATATATAACGATGAAAGTTTTAAGATTACAAAATTTTCTTGATAATATTCTATTTCCGTTGGTAACGTTCTATTTTAAATTCGTTCGATGTCATTAGCATCTCAGTTCAATCTAACTTTGCGTTTATGTAATTTTGTAATTATATAAAAAAATCAAAAACTTGAAAAAACACTCTTTATATGTGCAAAAAAAACCTGATTATGGCCTATGAAATGTCCGAAAGCGCTCGGGAGAATTTCGGCGGAAACTATGTAAAATAAAGTAAAGTTGTCTCCCTTTAGTCGAGGGCGACCCAAAGGCTCCCTTTTCAATAGCTACTACTCCGAGATGTAGGGGAGGGCACTACTCCTTTCCCTGGATTGCTCCACTTTACCCTTGATACCTATCTTATATTGCCGAGTGTTAAGCAAGGAGGTATATAGTACCATTTTAAAAGTGTTTGGTGTGACGTGACCTAGGATTGAACCCGGGTCTCCCGGACTATTTGTGAATACACTACTCCCTGTGCGCAAATTATTTCTATTAAGAATAGTTACTTGAAGTTAGCATAATTTATAAAGGATTTTTTCTCTTCGAGATTTTTCCTCATAAGCGTTAGCTGATAGTTTTTCATAGTTTTTTGAAGGACAATAAGTCTCTTCAAACACCCCATAGCCTTGTAGAATACACCAACTGCATCTCTGAGGCGGGGTTAAACCCCCACAACGTGTGTTCTGAAAAGGAAATTAAACAATATGATGACGAAGCTCCAGTCTTGAAAATTTGGGTAATATGGAGTACCTCTTCATTGTTCATTGCTCCCAGATCTACTCTGACCTGGAGTGGTAGCACCTGGTAGCGGTTTATCAATGAATCAAATAGAACTGTTTGACATTTAAACTGTCAAGACAATCAGCTTATACTAAACTGAATTGTTAGAAATAGAACTGTTTGATCATTTAACTGTGTGTAAACAAATGATTGATATTTCATTGAACTGTTAGTGATTCAGAGCAATAATTTGCACAACTTAAACGAATTAGTAACGTTGAGAAGATTTATTAATGAGTGCAAAACATTAGATCAGACTTCTTTACCGATTTTATCAACAAACTGTGTTTACAAACCTTATATTTAATATATATATATATATATATATATATATATATATATATATATATATATATATCATATTTACCAACCCCTCCGCTCGGGCAGGATGTGACACAAGGTCAATTTTTAAGCGAAGTTTAACAGTTTTGAATTCAGAGTTTTCCTTCTCCTAGACTAGTTACCTCACCAAGGCTGAAGAACCTACTCTGCCCTACTATTTACCCATAGCTGGAGGGAGAATAATTGGATTCATACCTTTCCCAAGGGTATAAGTGCTATGTTAAATGCAATCAACCTGGTCTAGGATTTGAACTCATGTCACCGAGTCCAATTCCTAGGACGATAACCATTACACCATTACACTGATAATATAATGATAATATAATAGTGATAATATAAGGATCGTTAAATAAGTTTCCAGACTTTTTTCGTATGGGCACTTTTATTGATAGTACACACATGAAACTCTAGCCCCCTTTGAAGTAATCTCCTCTGGCTGCAATGCCCTTCTTGTACCATTCCAACAACTTCTGGAAAGCCGCATGGAAGTCCTCTTGTGTGAGCGTGTCAACCACCTTGGTCACAGCCTCTTTCATCTCCTCAATTGTCTCATGACGACACCCTGTGAGCTTATGGAATAACCAAAAGTCACAGGGAGCAAGGTCTGGACTCTATGGAGGGTGAGGAACTGTCTTGATGTCCATCTTGGTCAAATAGTCAGTGGCAAGGATGGAGTTGTGGACTGGTGTATTGTCCTGGTGGAAATGCCACAGACCCGATTTTAAGAGTTCTGGCCTCTTTCCAAGGAATCTCTTCCCGAATTCCCTTAAAACATCAACATAGTAACCCTAACACTAACCCTTTGGCCAATCAACTCTGTTGTATTGACTTCCTTACTCCTCCTACACCTGTCATCATCTCTGACAGACTCCCTGTCTTCCTTGGATCTCTTATACTACTCAAAAACTCATGCTCGATTCATGCAAGATGGTCGAAAAGCAGTCTGAAGCATTCCATACGTTTCTGTGGCATTTTTTCCAAGTTTAAAACAGAATTTTATTGCATATCATTCTTCTAAAGTGTCCTCACGTCCAGATTACATTTTTTGAAATTCACCAGCTGTGACAATCAGGGTTTAGTTGGGTGTATTCCAATTCCTACTGTAGCTGTGCATTTGAACCTGAAGTCATAAAAATTGGTCAGCCGTCTCATTAGATGTATAGCCATAACGTACTGCATTTTCAAGAGTCTACGACAATTTTAAATGCCTGTACAAAGAAGACTGGAAACTTATTAAATGCACCAGTTCTGACTTGCTAACTGCAATATTTTTGTTTAGTATTTTAGCCACAGCAATATTGATACCCGTTAAAGACATTTTGAGGAAATAGACCATGAGAAAATAAAGGTGCATCTTTTCAAGAGAAATTAAATCGTATTTCTTATCTTTGGGAGTCTTTCAATAAATAAGACCATTGTTATTCTACAAGGATGACCTTGGTATTTAGTTACCCATGCAGGTTGACGTGACATTAAACAAAGAAATTCCGTATAACATGGACAGGGCTTTACAGATACTCAAGAAATAATCAAGCAAAATCTCATAAAAATATCTGAAAAAATATAACTCCTGACGTTGTATCAATCGAAACCTAATCTCGAATATTGAGTCTACAGAATCGAAAACGGACAGTTGAGTCATCTGTACACAGGTGTCTTTGCAATATGAAAACCTTCATTGAAAATGATGTCTATCTTCTGATAAAAAGTAGCAGTCATCAATACACACACACAAACCTATATATATATATATATATATATATATATATATATATATATATATATATATATATAATGTAAAGCAAAAGCATTTCTTGAAAATATGCTTATATTATTGATTTTCGCAAATCAGGAATTGCGAAGAAAAGCAAAAGTTAAACGAAAAATACATCTTTAAAAATACTTTTTTCTCCCGCCGAGAAAAAAGAAAATTTTAAAACATGCTTCGTAATTCAAGGAATAATAGATGTGAACAATAGAAAATGTTTTCTAGGAGGTAACATCTGTTACACACACAAACACACACACACACACATATATATATATATATACAAAAACCAGACCTTTTCATTTTGTCACAATGGAATTCTCGCTGGATGTCATTGTCACTAGACCACGTGACTCGTACTTAATTTTTCCACGAATACATACGAAGGCACAAGAATATGGAGATTCTCTCTCTCTCTCTCTCTCTCTCTCTCTCTCTCTCTCTCTCTCTCTCTCTCGATTATTTAATTGTCAGCTATAAAAGTTAAGTTTATCTCCATCCACACACACACTCACATATATTGTAGTTGTAATATCGTATATATATATATATATATATATATATATATATATATATATATATATATATATGATAATTTAGCTATAAATTAATAAAGCAATAAAACCTCACGATTTCTTGTGGTGGCATCGACAAGTCTAAAATCTATCTTTCTATCTATCTATCATTCTATTCGTATCTGTTTATCCTCATGTTATATATATGCATATTGGTCGACCGCAGTCGTGGGTGACCCGAAGGTTCCTTTTTCAACAGCAAATACACGAAGGCATCGGGAGGGGTGTTACACTTTTCCCTGGATTGCTCCACTTACGCTTGATGATTACCTTATGATGCTGAGTGTTAAGCAAGGAGGCATCCAGTACCATTTTGGGGGTTTTTGTTATCACTCGGTCTCCCGAGCCATTAGAGATTCTCTCTGTTCACGTCTATCTTTCTTTGCGATGGGTAATTAGTCACCATTTAAAATTAATAATTTCGCGCATGCGCTGTATTTGTCTACGGTCCAACATACTAGAATCAGAAGGGCACTATCTGGAGAGGAAAGCAACACCATGATGCTATTACTTCCTCCAGAAATTTGGTTCCTCAGTTGGCTGGGTCTGTAAAAGAAACTGACTACACTTCTGCAGAGGGGTAAGACCCCCTCAGTGAGTGTCCTGGACATGACACTAAACAATCTGATGGTGAGGTTCCAGTAATGCTGGCAACTTTGGGGAATGTGGAGTACCCCTTCATTGCCATTGCTCTCAGGTTCACTCTGACCCGGAGTGGTAGCACCTGATAGGGCCCTATCTATGGGTTAAATAGAACTAACAGCATACTTATGCTAAACTGAATTGTTTGAATTAGAATTGTTTGACTAAACTGAATAGCTTAAAATAGAAATGTTTTTGACTATTACACCGTACTTACATTTAAACTGTGTACTTATGCTAAACTGAATTTTTTTAAATAGAACTATTTTCATAAAAATGGATTTGGCGTTAAATAACCTACAAAGGTTAATATGCCAGAAAACCCTAACAACCAACCAACAACCAGAAATTTGGAAACTACAGCTGTACTGCGTAACATTCACGCTAGATGCGCCAATGCAAACATTTTGGAGGATTTCGGTGTTAATCTGAGAACTGTGTAAAAGATTAAAAAGATTTGGATGAATCCAATGTTGATTTTGAAAGAACGGCTGCTAGGAAACCTTACTCTTATCATTCTGATACGAAATGCCTTTATTAATCTTGCAATATAGTCTCAGACTCAACACAGGGGCCTACATTAAGTCCCTGGGGAAAGTAGTGTGGCCTTGGATCGAATGGATGACTGCTGGGAGACCCAACAGGTTTCTGTACCAAGGTACACGTGTATAAGAACCCAGTGTTGGCTGCGGGAGAATTTCTTCCATCACATCACCCCTAACATTTGACTGCCTAACTCTCAAGATTGTAATTCCCTTTATTATGCGTGAGGTAAAGTTGAGAACAAGAAAAACTCCGTGTTACACCAAAGATGAACTGAAGGCAAGGATAACGGCAGCGTACACTAATTTAAACAAGATGGTCGGGAAAGCTTGCCATAGATTCCGAAGTCGTCTAGAGGCGGTAGTCAAAGACAAAGGCAATTTTCTTGAATAAATTTAGTCTATAGTATTCCAAGAACGGTCTACCCACCAGCCCATTTGTCTCGTGGGTAGAGTGTTCGCAATTAGCCTGAGGGACCGGGGTTCTATTCCAAGACAAACACTCAAAAACTCTTACTTGAAACCTCTTTGTTAACAGCAATATAAATAACGTATCAAGGGTAAAGTGGAACAATCCATGAAAAAGAGTAATATTCTCTCCTGCATCTCGGTGTAGTAGCTGTTCAAAAGGGAGCCTTGGGGTCGCCCTACGACATTCGCCCACATTATTTCAAGGTATTCGCATGAAATTCTGGTAAATATATCCGATAAGATATAGTTATTTTCAGTTTGCATAATTTAAATGAAATTTTACCCATCGTAAAATCAATCTATCTTTGTTTATTTCTATCTATCTATCTATCTATCTATCCCCAACTATTCGTAATTATTTATATCTGTTGCGTTCTGATTGGTGAATGCTTGTAATATTAAATAAAGGACAAACCACGATATGAGAGGAAATAGAGATATATTATCAGGAAAAAGTATATACAATAGAGAGACTATTAGTAGACAAGAACATAGGATTAGTGAATGCTTGTAATATTAAATAAAGGACAAACCACGATATGAGAGGAAATAGAGATGTATTCTCAGGAAAAAGTATATACAATAGAGAGACTATTAGTAGACAAGAACATAAGATTAGTGAATACAGAATAAAGATATAGTCCAACGATAGTATTGGCTTCCGTTATTACGGTAGCAAGTAAGGTGATCTAGTGCGATCTCCAGTCTCCAACGCTCTAATACTATTCCTATAAGAAGCTGCGGTATTTGTTCCACGCCCCACCGAACGTGAAAGTGTGGCACAAGGCCTTTTTTTGGTGGGTCCGGGCGCAGGGCCGTAGCCCACACGCGCCCGGCATTTCCCAAAAATGCCTACGGCCCCGTCGGCATTCCCCTTATTAGGGGTGCCTCAGGCGCCGGGCGATCAACCCCCCAAAGGAGGTAATAGCCTGGGGGCAAGGCCCCCTGAGGCCGTAGGAAAAATCCAGCTATCGAGACACACCCAGCCAGATCCGCGCCGCAGCCTGCACGGCTGGCCGAAGTCAGACCCGACAACTGAATCAGCAAAAAGCTGCTCCAATAAGAAGCTGCTCTTCACCATCTAGTCTGCCCTGGTATTAGTAGCTACTGCTATATATGGCAGATGGAATAGTTCATAGTGTGGAAAAAGGTGGGTGATACCTAACGATATCAGTGGGTCCATATCTTGTTATATATATGTATGTGTGTATATACGGCCTAAACGAGCAAGATGAAGCATTAAATCTCTTGAGTTGAAAGTTTTTCATGAAATGGTTAACTTATGTCAAACTTTATAACTGTTTTACTCTTCTGATTTAAACCATCCAATGAGAACCGTGTCTCAGATTTACTTCGAGTTCAAATCGCTCTCAGGCATACTGATTGAAATGTTCTGTTTTCCATGTGTTTCAATACAACACCAAGTTTCAACAATAGATCACACTGATCTGATTGTGTGACACAGGAAAAAGAAAACTCTAACATCAAACATTTTAAATTCCTTTAAAAATTGAATTTATGTCAAATCCTGCCCGTGTTCGGTTTGATTTTGTTGGCTTTTATGGCATATCAACCATTGTGGGTTATTTAATGCCAAATCCTCTTTATACATATATATTAAATATATATGATTTGGTTTGGTTGGATTTTATGGCATATCAACCATTGTGGGTTATTTAATGCCAAATCTTCTTCATACATATGTATTAAATATATATGATTTGGTTTGGTTGGATTTGATGGCATATCAACCATTGTAGGTTATTTAATACCAAATACTCCTTATACATATATATTAAATATATATGATTTATCGTCGTTGATTTTCATGGCATATCAACCATTGTAGGTAATTTAATGCCAAACCCTCTTTATACTTATATGTATTGAATATATAGGATTTTTAGGCGATTAGTTTATGGGTAACAATTTTTAAATATGTCGTTGGAGCTCATTTCTGTGGACACAACTGTGCAATTTCACATAACTAATCATAATTATCATCATCATCATGTCATGCTGTCAGCACGAATATTTCTTACCCTCTCTCGCCACTCTTCCCTATCGTCCATTGCTTTTGGCAGGTCTTCTGGGTTACATCCAGTATCTGCACAAAGCTGCTGTATGTAGGTTCGAGCTTGACGTCCTGCCATTGCTCGTCCCTGCGAAGGGTTCCACAGGAGTAAATCACTTACGAGTTCGTCCATACTTCTCCAGCTGGGTCCTACATGTTTGGTTGGTCTAATTATGATTGTTTTCGAGATGGGTGGTAGGTAGCCGTACAGTTGCTGTTTTGTGGGTGCTGTCTCTAGGACTTGTTCATTAATGCTCGCAGCATTCTCGTGTAATTGCCGTCAAGCTTCTTCTCCATACGTTTTGTTAGCTTCCACGTGATCATACCAAACACTCAAAATCTCTTACTTGAAACCTCTTTGTAACAGCAATATAAGTAACGTATCAAGGGAAAAGTGGAGCAATCCATGAAAAGAAGTAGTGTCCTCCCCTACATCTCGGTGTAATAGCTGTCTATTCCTATCTATCTGTCTATCTATCTCCGACAATTCGTAATTATTTACATATAGCAGTATCGATACTACCGCTGCTCGGAAGAAACTGCGTTTTATTTTATCGGTCAGGTCTGATTTCCATATGACCGATAGCATATCGGTAGCTGTCCATGCCTTTGCCAATCGTGTGTCGGTGTCTGTCTCGGTTGATGAGACACTGCACCCTATGTGCCTCAATCAAACAGGTGACATCTCCACACTAAAGAGTAGCTCACTATGTTATATTCTCATATGCAGATTCATGCACAAAGAATCACAACGACACAATGATAAAGGACGAGCGAAGACTTCTTTGGAAAAATATGTACCTCTCACTTTATTGTAATGGTTCGAAAAGGGTTACTCAGGGTTTTACAGTGAGAGAGAGTTGGAGACCGAACAGAACGACAATATATTGACCCCGACTCTTATGGCCGTCAGCGTTGTGTCATTCTCGTTCTCCAGGGCTGCTCAACCGGAGGCCCAGAGGCCCAGCTCTCCGCTGGATGATGGCTTTCTTTACTGCATCTTATCACCAACTGGTCTCCAAAACTCCATCAGGGGCCCCGAGGGCCCCTTCGGCCGGGTGTGGTTTTCCCTACCACACTTGTCTCCGACGTCTCTGATCCCCAACTGTCTGACTTCCTCTCTTGACCGAGTTATATAATAGTTCAACACCCACTCAATCGCCCACTCAATCTTTGTAATGGCATGTTTGATCGTCATCAAGCGGAAATAACTGTCATGCAGTTCAGAGGTCACTCTCTTCCGGTGCATTAGTCTATGAGTGTATCATGGGCTTTTACCTTGTCCCATTTCGTCAACCAAATCCTCCAACGCGATTTCTTTCGATTACTGGCCATTGGAATGTGTCACTTCTTGCCGGTGCATCACTTTGGAATGGCATGTTTGGCCGGGCCGAAGGTCAATATACTTCCAATCCGGATCAAAGTGAACAAGGGAGTTAAGACAATAAAGGGTTACCACACATTCTACAAAATCCAGGACCGGAGCTTCACCATCAGATACAATTTAGGGTCACATCAAGAACAGAATAAGTTTCGTATTTAAAAAGTTCATGCAAGTAAAGCAGTTTGTTTTTATTTTATCTTGACATTCATAAATTTTATTTTTGCGTTTTCAGTATATATATATATACAGGGTGGAACGCTAAAATTGTCGCCCTAAAGAAAACAACACTACAGCTTTATTTTAAAACTTTTATTTAAAAAATCAATTCAGCTAACTCGATTATGTAGTAGAGCTGACATCTGCAGGGTGGAACGCTAAAATTATCGTCCTAAAGAAAACAATACTGCAGCTTTATTTTAAAACCTTTATTGAAAAATCAATTCAGCTTACTTGATTATGTAGTAGAGCTGACATCTACGGGGTGGAACGCTAAAATTGTCGTCCTAAAGAAAACAACACTACAGCTTTATTTTAAAACCTTTATTGAAAAAATCAATTCAGCTAACTTGATTATGTAGTAAAGCTGACATCTATTCAGCCTCAATTATCGCCTCGATACGGATCCGGAATTGGGAGCATGTCTTTTCCACCAGCGCCGGCGGGAGCTCGGCGAATACTCGGCAGATGGTGGCGATCAGGCTGGCTTTGGTGTTGTGGGAGGTCATGTTGGTGATTTTCTCGACGTATGACCAAACGAAATAGTCCAGCTGGTTCAGGTCGGGGGAGGAGGGGCCAGTGAGAGAAGGGTACAAAGTCGTAGCACTCCTTCTAAAGCCAAGCCTGGGTCTCTTTGGACTTGTGGGCCAGCGCCGAGTCCTGCTGCTACACCCAGGGTCTGCCACCGGCCACCTGATTGCACCAGGGGATCACTACACTCTTCAGCACATCCAGGTACACTTTGTTGTTGACTTTCAAGCCGACTTCGAAGATGTGAAGTGGCATGATGTGGCCCTCACTTGAAACCACGCCAAAGACCATAACCGTAGCCGGAAACGTTGTTTTCATAACCCTGGGCACGTCCCAGTTATTCGTGGCAATTTAGTGATGGTTCTGGCTGTCATAAGTTGGATGGGTAGAGAGCATGTGTTGTACAGCAGCGCATCTCTGATCTCGCTCGTTGAACATTGTGTCACTTTCAGACATGATAGAAGGCTTCTATCGCTCTTGGGATTTGTACACAAGTAGCCAACTAGTAGATGGTCTGCAACAAAAAAAGAAAACTGGTTTTCATTAAACGGAAATGGAATCATGACGACTTTTCTTGGGCGACATTTTTTTCGTTCCACCCTATATATATATATATATATATATATATTAGATTTTTCCGGTTTATGTTCGCGCTAATAAGAATTTATTTTCGAAGTGTATAGCAGAATGTGTACCAGGTATGGTCTACTGCAGCAGTTGTGGCTCATATCAGAACGAATATTTAATGCACTAATTTAAAAAGTAGGAGAAAATACGTGTTGGACATATTAGTTAAAACGTGTTGGACATATTAGTTTTTATATTAAAGTAGTAACAAAATTTACTCTAAGAAATATGAACGAATGATGAACAATCAATAAAAACGTACCTTATGTAATTTTTACAGAAAAATGGAAGGCTATCTTATTGTCTCCCAAAACAGAAATAAAAAAATCAATTAATTTAGGATTTTACGAGGATCATTAAATAAGTTTCTAGACTTTTTTCTCGTGGGCACTTTTATTGATAGTACACACATGAAACTCTAGTACTCCCCTGAAGTAATCTCCTCCGGCTGCAATTCACTTGTTGTACCGTTACAACAACTTCTGGAAGGACCCATGGACGTCCTCTTGTGTAAGCGTGTCAATGACCTTCGTCACAGCCTCTTTCATCTCCTCAATTGTCGTCTCATAATGACAGCCTCTAAGCTTAAGGAATAAGCAAAATTCACAGGGAGCAACGTCTGGACTATAGGGAGGGTGAGGAACTGTCTTGATGCCCATCTTGGTCAAATAGTCTGTGACAAGGATGGAGTTGTGGACTTGTGCATAGTCCTGGTGGAAATGCCACGGACCCAATTTGAAGAGTGCTGATCTCTTTCGACGGAATCTCTTCCTGAACTCCCTTAAAACCTCAACATAGTAACCCTAACCCTTTGGCCAATCAACTCTGGTCTATTGACTTCCTTACTCCTCCCACACCTCTCATCATTCTTCACAGACTCCCTGCCTTCCTTGAATCTCTTATGCCACTCAAAAACTGATGCTCGATTCATCCAAGATGTCCCAAAAGCAGTCTGAAGCATTCCATATGTTTCTGTGGTACTTTTTTTCCAAGTGTAAAGCAGAATTTATTGCATATCGTTCTTCTAAAGTGTCCTCACGTCCACATTGCATTTTTGAAATTCATCAGCTCTGACAATCAGGCTTTAGTAGGGTGTATTCCAATTCCTGCTGTAGCTGTTCATTTAAAGATGAGATCATAAAAATTGGTCAGTCATCTCATAATATGTATAGCAATAGGATACTGAATTTTCAAGAGTCTACGACAATTTTAAAAGCCTGGAAATCAATTGAATGCACAACGCAATTAGTATGAAATCCTTTTTCAAATTTGTTTTTATAATTTAAAAGGGAAATGAGTCTTTAACTATTTTACGGTTTGGAACCTTCAGTTTTTGTGATGCTAAAATGAAAGAGGATCAATTAAAAAAGTTTTTTAAAAATGTAGAATCAAATTTTATGGCTCTGGGAGTTTCTATTTTGTACAAAAATTGACTCTTGGATTTAAAATGAAAATCAATTGATCATGTATATATATTCACATACAGTCACACATACACATACACATACTTATACAGGGTACGGAAGCAAAATTAGGAATATTCTGGTATAATAAATAATAATCGTCTTTATTATTTAAAAAAAGATTAATTTTAACTAAAAAAAAAAGCAATAAAATATGAAGATAGACACAAAATTGTAAATTTACTCAATATGACCACCATTTTTTTCAATTATTCTATCAACACGCCTTCGAAACAATCTGCATGCCTTCAAAATAAATTTATCTGAAATTTTATTCCATTTCCCCTCAATAGCAGTTTTAATTGAACCAATATTTAGATGGGAAGTTGCATTTTTTGGCTTTCTAAAACGTCTCATATAACGTAATCAAAGGGGTTAGGAACTTGGGTTGATGGAGGCCATAAATAAACTCTAAATACTTCGGATTTCAAGAAAAAAATTCGGCGTTAAGCAAATCTTAAATTCCTTGTCATATCTTTTCTTGCTCACTCATATTGGGCTGAATTTTAAAGAAAAAGTGCCTGAATAATAGTGCCAAAATCTAGATTCACCGCGGTTTTTTTTTCGAAAATTAGACTAATCAGATTTTTTTTTTTAAAGTTTTTAAAATTATTCCATATTTTTCTTCCTTACCCCATATATATATTCATATATATTCACATGTAAATACAGTCACACACACACACACACACGCATGTATATATACATATATATATATATATATATATATATATATATATTTGCATTTTAATGTATATACAAAAATTTACAAGCCAGATCTTGAAAATGTCAAAACTTGACAGATCCGAAAACTAAAAGTATTGAAAGATCACAGTGCAAGACACACTAGAGAACCCTATACACTTTTGAATTCACTTGTCATTTTCAGCCTACGAAATGCATGTACCTCTGAGGAAACGCTGCAAATCAAAGGGCTCAACTTTGCCGCAAACCTCAAGCGAATATTATATTGAGATGTTATGCCCACAACTGAGGATGCAGCAACAACGAAAACCCCGAAGACACGGACTGACAAGTTAATATGGTAAGCAAAACAGGTGTTAGGGAAAGGCAGGCCTACCAGATCTAACAACACAAGAAAGTGAAAAGGAATCCGAAAGAATAACCCACGTATCATTTTACTGCAAACAGCCAGTGAAAGGGTCATAGAATTTTTGATATACACAGAGACTTATATATATATATATATATATATAAACATGTGTGTGTGCATGTATATATGAGTGTGTGTGTGTGTATAAAAATGCATGTATGTGTATATTGGTATGTAAATGAA
>CAUZXS010001712.1:75000-180697 GCA_963585895.1 Sepioteuthis lessoniana | reverse complement strand
GTGGACTCAGCTGTCTCGGCTGAGCACAGAGTGAAAATAAAAGAAAGTGAAAGGTGAGATAAGTACGTAGACCTTGCTAGTGAACTAGAAAAACTATGGACATGAAAGTGACAGTGATACTAATTGTGATTAGCACATTTGGGACAATCCCCAAAGGATTGGTGAATGGACTGGAAGATTTGGAAATAAGAAGACAAGTAGAGACCATCCAGACTACAGTATTATTAAGATTGGACAGAATACTGAGTAAAGTCCTGGAGACTTAAGGAAACTTGCTGTCACTAAAACTCCAGTGAGAAACTCTCAAAGTAGTAAATGATAATTATAATAATCCACAACAAATTTCTTTTTGTGACCTGTGATTGAGTTCTCTTACTTTAAAGGTACTTGGTCACATCTGTGACTGGAGTGCAGATAATAAACAACTCCAGGGTCCGGTATAGCCATGAAAAAAATGACTAATTGAAATATAACTCAATTTGGGACCCAGGTGACAGGTTTGGGTGTCATGATTGCCGTTGCTCCCTTAATAGCCAATGAGGGCCCTGATCAGCATCCTGTTAATGTTGGCTGTTCTTTTTTTCAGTACACAAACAACGAACTAAGCAACCACTCAAATCAGACAACAGTGCAGAAAATGAACTAGGGAAGATAACAGTGGCGTCCATACAAACTACAGTGTTATAAAGATCAGCCAGAATACTGAGAAGAGTCCTGGAGACTTGGTGTCTCTCAAAATCCAGTGAAAAACCTTCAGCTAATGCTAGTATAAAAAAACTCTTCATAGGGTAAAATGATAAATTAGCAATAATTGTAATAATAGTTACTTCAAATTATTAATAATGAAATTATTGATAATTAATGATTAATTAAAATAGCAGTATTAAATAAAGACTAAATTTTAATTTTAAATTGAAATCAAATAAAACCTATTTAAATTTTTTTAACTAAACAAGATAAGTTTCATATTAGTAATAGTATTTATTGCTATGTTTTCGTTAATAAAGAAATAGAT
Organism: Sepioteuthis lessoniana; assembly: GCA_963585895.1. NCBI lineage: Eukaryota > Metazoa > Mollusca > Cephalopoda > Myopsida > Loliginidae > Sepioteuthis > Sepioteuthis lessoniana. Next base: position 179,682 of record CAUZXS010001712.1, on the reverse strand, counting down.
TTTTTCTTCAAATAAAATAGGTAAATTTATCAATAAGATTTTAGTTGCTGAGTGTTTGTTAGTTGTGTAAAAATTTTAGATACATAAGGATACATGACACCAGACAATGACATTACAACCGTTTTTTAAAATGAGCAGTAACTCAATACTGAACCTGTAACATGACTGAAGCAAGCTGGAGTATATAGACACTAATATACCTACTCACTGGGCCAGCAACCAATCACTGTTCAGAGAATGGACTTAACCACTTTTGAATAATAGAATGTCTCAATGTCTATTTAATCATACTTCAACTTGTAGTTCATTATTACGCATGTGAGCACTGAGTCATAGCTGAGACTTACAATAGAATTCCAAAATATATATATATATTTCTTGTTTTCTCACAAGACTACTTATCTTAGATTTAATCCTACACAGAAATTGCATCAGAATTTCTTCCTTTGTACTTTCATCATGCACACACATATATAGGAATATATATTATTTTTTATACATAATTTTTATATTAATAAATTAACTTTTATGTTAATAAATTAATTGTTTTTATATAATAACATGAATTTTATCTGTAACCACTGGTTTCATGCACATCATTACACAGCAATCATCAGGCAGAAAAAGGAAGATTTTGGAGAAATCAAAAAGTTGAAAAGATATAGTCAAAAGTATTTTACGTTAAAATTGCGTATCGGTATGCATAAACCTTTGGGTTTTTGTGTAGGTTATATTTGCATATTATTGTATGTGGATATATATCTGATTGTTAGTGTGTGTGTGTGTATACATGTGCATGGCAGATTTGAGTTTATCTTGTGTATGTATGTGCGTAGCAATATCGAGCAAAAGGCAGTGGAAGTCAAGGGACAGTCAGGGATTCAACTGTGATGGTGAGGTTCCAGTAATGCAGAAGCTTTGAGGAATGCAGAGTACCCCTTTATTGCCATTGTTCCCAGGTCCACTCTGGCCTGGAATGGTAGCACTTGATTGGGCCCTATCGATGGGTTAAATATAACTAAATAGTGTATTTATGCTAAACTGATTTGTTTGAATAGTTTTTGACAAACTGTGCACTTATGCTAAACTGAATTGTTTAATATAGAACTGTTTTGACATTTAGCTTTGTGTAAACAAAATCTACACTTATACTCAATTGAATTGGCTGAATTAGAACTGTTTGAATAAACTGAATAGTTTGAAGTAGAAATGTTTTTGATGGTGAGGTTCCAGTAATGCTGGAACTTTAGTGGATATGGAGTACCCCCTTATTGCCATCGCTCTCAGGTCCACTCTGGTCTGGAGTGGTAGCATCTGATAAGGGTCCTTTCTATGACTGAAATAGAACTAAACTGTGGTTTCTTGAGTTTCCTGTTTTTTGCATTTAAACTGCATATTTATGCTAAACTGAATTGCTTGAAATAGAACTGTTTTGGCATGTAAAATGTGTACTTCTGCTAAACTGAATTATCTGAAATAAAACTGTTTTGACATTAACTCTGTGTATTGCCCAGATGGCTGAGGCTGTAGAATACATGAGTGTCCTGGATATGACACTAAACAATCTGATGGTCAGGTTCCAATAATGCTGGGGCTTTGGGGAATGCAGAGAATCACTTCATTGCCATTGCTCCCAGGTCCACTCTGACCCCAAATGGTAGCACCTGATAGGCCCTATCTATGGGTTGAATAGAACTAACTGCATACTTATATTAAACTGAATTATTTGAATTAGAACTGTTTGACTAAACTGAATAACTTGAAATAGAAATGTCTTTGACAATTAAACTGTGTACTTACATTTAAACTGCGTGCTTACGCTAAACTGAATTGTTTAATATAGAACTGTTTTGACATTTATTTATATACATATATATAAGTGTTGAGGGCGACCAAAAGGCTGCCTTTTCAATAGCTACTACACCGAGGTGTAGGGGAGGGCGCTACTCCTTTCCCTAAATTGCTCCATTTTACCCTTGATATGTACCTTAAATTGCTGAGTGTTAAGCAAGTACCATTTTTAAAGTTTTTGGTATGACGCAGCCTGGGATTGAACCCAGGCCTTCCAGACCATTGGCAAGCTTGAATTAGAAATGTTTTTGATAATTAAACTGTGTAGTCACACTAAACTGAATTGTTTGAAATAGAACTGTTTATTTGTATAAAAATGGATTTGGCATTAAATAACCTACAAAGGTTGATATGAATTAAAACCAAAACAACCAAAAACCAATACTTGGAACCATTTAACTGTGTGCAAAAAATGACCTTAGGCTTGTTTAAGAATATTATCAACAAAATGTGTTTACAAATCACACACACACACATGCACACACACACACACACACACACATATATGTATATGCATGTATAAAGAGAATTTGGCATTAAATAACCAACAATGGTTGATATGCCATAAAACCCAACCAAAGCAAATCATATATATCTAATATATATGTATAAAGAGGATTTGGTATTAAATAACCTACAATGGTTGATATGCCATAAACCCAACCAAACCAAATCATATATGTAATATATATGTATAAAGAGAATTTGGCATTAAATCACCTACAATGGTTGATATGACATAAAACCCTACTAAACCAAATCATATATATATTTAATATATATGTATAAACAGGATATGGCATTAAATCACCTACAATGGTTAATATGCCATAAAACCCAACCAAACCAAATCATATATAACCAACCACCAGTCAAAAGTATTTTGCCACCCTCAAAAATGTTTATTTCTTATCCTAAAAATGTTATTTTTTTAGTTAAGCACTACAATGGTTTTATTTATTATACTAAATACAATTCTTCCTCAGTAACTTTGACCTTGCTATAAACTTTTTTTGAAAAATTGATTTGAAGTCATTTTTCTTCTTTTGTTCTAGAAATGTAAATTCCTCAAACTACAGTAGATTATACTGTTAGACATCAGGGGAATGGACAAGACCAAAAGTAGGGCTGGTAGACCAAAAGCACCTACAAGAGCAGGGGACAATTTCATCAGTCACCAGCTTGCATGACAGAAGGCTGACTGCTTCAAACATCATGACACAACTGAACCATTGTTGTGAAAAAAATGTGTCAACATCCACTATGAGAAGAAGACAATGTGAAACTGGTCAATATGGCTGAATTGCTGTCAAGAAACTACTTTTGAGAAAGCAAAACAATTTCAAAAGGCTCCAATGGGCCGAGGTGCACAAAGACTGGACAATAGAGCAGTGGAATAAATTCCTTTAGACTGACAAATCAAAGTTTGAAATCTTTGTGTCAAATTAGAGGATCTATGTGTTGCGAAAAGTTGGGGAAAGACCTGCAACCCCCTGTATCACACCAACTGTAAAGCATGGAGGAGGCTCTGTTATGGTGTGTGTGGCGGGAGGCCTTTACCAATTGCAAAGTCAGGGATTTGCACCAGATGAAGGGCAAATTGAATCATACCAGCTATCACAGCATACTGCAACATCATGCTATCCCATCTGGAATGCAGTTTGTGGGTCAAGGATTTGTACCCATGCAAGATAATGATCCAAAGCATACTAGTAAACTCTGCCATAGGTACATTAAAAGCTAAGAGGAACAGCACATTCTTCAACTGGTGTCTTGGCTGGCACAATCAGCAAACATAAATCCCATTGAACTGGTGTAGTTTGAATTTGTGCTAAAAGTCAGAGCTAAACAACCCACAAGTGCTGCTCACCTCTGGCAGCTCTTGCAGGAAAGAATGCCAAGAATCTATGAATTAGCAAAACGGCCAAAGGGGTCATTTTGATGAATCAAAAGTTTAAGTTTTTTGTATTTTTTGGGTTTAATTTTTATTTTATGTGGCTCATGAAGACTTATTTAGTATAATAAATAAAACTATTGTGGCGCTTAACTTGTTTCATTAAAGATAACACTTTTAAGATGAGAAATAAAAAATTTTGAGGGTGACCAAATACTTTTGACTGATCGTGTGTGTGTGTATATATATATATATATATATATATATATATATATATATATATATATATAATTGGTACTGCTATACAGGTGCACTACATGGACGCTAACAAAACGGCTGGAGAAGAAGCTAGACGGCAATTACACAAGAATGCTGCATGCAATCTTGAACAAGTCCTGGCGGCAACACCCCACAAGACACCAACTGTACGGCCACCTGCCTCCTATCACGAAAACTATTCAAGTTAGATGAACCAGACATGCAGGACACTGCTGGAGAAGCAGGGACGAACTAATAAGAGATGTACTCTTATGGACCCCCACACATGGCCGTGCAAAAGCAGGACGACCAGCACGAACATACATTCAGCAGCTATGTGAGGATACGAGATGTTGTCCTGAAGACCTACCTAGGGTGATGAACGATAGGGAGGAATGGCGAGAGAGGGTCAGGGATATCCGTGCTACCAGCGCGACATGATGATGATGATGATGATGATAATTGGTACATACGAATTTTAAGAGACATATGCAAAATTGGGAGATTACAATATATAGATTTTATTGAAACCACAAAGGCCCTTTCATCTGACATTTGTCAAGCAACATCTATCAGAAGTCTTTTAAAAAACAGTGTTAATAAGATTAATTAAAAAGGTGGTGAAAATGTGAATGATAGCAAAACCAAAGGGGAGGAGAGAAAAAAAAATTAAAAACTACCCTGAATCAAGCAAAAATTATCTCCCAGTAAGTTTAAGGAAAGCTTGGGGTTTTACTTGCATAGAGTTGGCCTGTAAAGTAGAATCTACACATTTGATTAAACAATATAGACATCTTTTGTCTACATTTATTTGATTTGATCCTTTAAGTCATCATATAGATGTGATGACATCTGGACAGAATTGGCTAACAAACTTTCTGTGATTAATTGGTTTCCGAGTACTTTCAAACCCATCTTGAGCCATCATGGGTGGGGGGTATTGCAAAAGTGATACAACTTTTGCAAATACATTACAACTTGGTGAGAATTAAGCATTTAGTGTTTATAATGGTGTTATGTTGTAGCGTTTGTTTTTAAATTTTCTAATAGCCACATTAGCTGTTTGAGTACATTAGTACTGGATTCAAAATTAATTTTATTGAGGTTAGGATTTTATTTTTAATGTGTAGGGCTTCAAGAATATGTAGACAAAAGATGCCTATACTGTTTAATCAAATATATATATATATATATATATATATATATATAAATCGAAAGAATATATATATATATATATATATATATATATATATATATATATATATATATATATATATTCTTTAGATTTTCGATTCATTTCATTTTCTTAACTGCCTGATGATTGTTATTTTGCAAAAAATTCCATAAAACCCAGGGGTCGCAGTCTAAATTGTATGAATTAAATATATATATATATATATATATATATATATATATATATATATATATATGCACACTTATATTTTTCTTGTATTCACACAAGACTACTTATCTAAGATTCAATCTTGTACAGAAATTGCTCCAGAATTTCTTCCTTTGCACTTTCAACAATGACAGATCATTTTGTAGGGTTAAGTTTACAATGTTATTATTTTTGAATTCACAGAAACTTTGATATCTTTGGTGTTTAAAATTTAGATATTATGTAATGTAATTTATTTTATTTCTAAAAAGTTATCAAATTAAGACATTAGATATAAAGAGAGGGAGGACAACTACCTATGTGTGTATGACATATGTTTATCAATACTTGGATGAAACAAGTTAAAATTAGAAAAAGCGTTTTTTTATCTGACATATTTTTACTAAAAAATGTAGGATGTGTTGCATAAAAAAGTTTTTGTTTTAATATTTTCTATCCTTTCATTAATTTCAAATTAGAAAAAAGGATTTAGTATGTTAGTCTTTAATTTTTAAATCATACTAGAGTGAATCAAAAGTTTTGCAATATTTTAGTTATATAAGGTACAATTTGACAGCTTTTGCCAAAATCATGAAGGTGACAAGTTGCACTGGAATGGGAGATGCCAAGCTTACCTGAAAGTTATATCTTTGTTTGAAACTAATGTATAACAAACACTTCTATTTTATATAATTACAGAGAAATAGCCACTGGAATGCATATTTTTTTCTATTGTGAAATTATTTTCACCAAAAGTTTGTTACATTTTGATGTGAACATGTGCTTACCTTTGCTCTAAGTAGTGTGTAAATTTTGTGTTTTGAAATATTATATGAACTGTATGAATTCTTATTTTTAGTCAATACAAAAAATTGAACTAATGTTATATTTACTTTAAACTTAGCCTCTACAAATTTCACATAGTTGATGCCTATCCTACACAAGTTTTTTTTCAGAGATTTTTAGCTGAAAGTTAGGGGTACATATTATACACAAATAATTGTGGTATTATTGTATTTATTCAGTTTCCAAAAGCTGACAAATTTCAATTAATTCTGAAGTGACTAATTTCTATTTTAAGCAAGGTAATGACGTTTGAAAAATCTTGATAACAAATTGATATAATCTAATATTTACTTTATTTATTCTCATCTAAAAGTATAAAACCTGCATATAGATTGGATCACAAGGTAAGAAAGGCTTTTACTTGTTAACTCTTTATTAGATTAGATTTAAGGTGAAATACGTATCAATGATAAAAAAATCTCTTGGATAGAAATTATTGATGACAATGAATAAAGTGACATTTATTAACATTTAAATGTTATATTTACTGAAAATTGCCAGTTGGGATTTTTGTTCTCCCTGGGATATTTGGATTTTTTTTATTGGTATTCTATATAGTCTTATACATTTTTTATTGATTAATTTGATGTGACCAAAAAGTTCTGAGACAGCCTTATTTTGAACAGACTCAGCACAGGTCAGTTATGTATGTATTTACCTTGTTACATATTGACCCTCGACCGAGCTGTCAATCAAGAGACGAAACAGGTGCATCCAGTCGAGTATGTTGGAATATCACCTTGACACATGGACATGGTTGAATTTGGTGCAGATGCATACGCCCACAGGAAGCAGGTGGGTGTCAAACAATTATATAACCAGGTGCCACAGACAGCTTGGTTTGTCAGTTTGAGTCAGAATCAGTTCAGTTCCAGTTGGAGTTAGTTGGGGGATAAGATGCCAGCATGAGAATCAGCTTGCAGACTGAGGGCTTGCGACCCTCAGTGATCCCCAGTTGAGCAGCACAGCCAGAATGCGAAAGAAATGCTGCTATGGTCGGAAGAATTTTGGGTCAATATGTAGCAGTCTGTCCCCATCTCCGACTCACTTCTCACACACAAGAAACATCAACCCTTTCAAGAATGAAGTGTGAGAGGTATATTTTTATAAGAAGTGTGTTCGTTCATTCATTGAAGTTCGTCATTGTGTTTGATTATGTTTCTGCTTGTATTATGTATATGTATGCAGCTATACAACAACCTAATCCCTCCATCACTGGCAGGATGTGACACTAGGTCAATTTTTAAGCAGAGTGAAGCTTGTTTGAATAGAAAGTTTTTCATCTACTAGACTGATTGCCTAACCAAGACTAAAGAACCCCATCTGTCCTACTATTTACCCATAGCTGGAGGAAGAACATATGAATTCATTCTTTTCTCAAGGACATTAGCTCAAAGGGAAGTGCCATCAACCTCATCCAGGATTTGAACTCTAGTCACTGATTCCATTGTTGTATATTGAGGGGTGAAACAAGTGACGACACTTATTTATAAAAATATGAATTCTCTTTTTATAACCCCGAAAGGTCAATATGTTGCGTGAGAGAGAGTCAAATAATGGGGAACCACTAAGATTTACACCACATGGAGATACATTTCCATGCTTCTTTCACAGGAGATTGATTGATGCAGGGCAGCCTTACAACTCAAGGGCTGCCAGTACTCCATCAGGCTAGTGCCCAAAACAGCATGACTTTCCTGACTGACTACTGACTCCTTGGCGTTGAAAACTTTCATTGTTATATATCTCTCAGATGCCCCTACATTCTTCTGACACAATTCATGTGGTATTTCCACTGTTTACCTTAAGACATAGCTGCACATCTTTTTTTGAATCTCCAAATTAACTGGCTTGTCAAAGGTCAATATGTAATAGCATTTTCTAGGATGATTATCATTTTTCTAAACATCATGTGTGAGCTGAAATGATCATGTGTTCTCGGTGTTCATTTGATCATGTGTTCTAGGTGTTCTATGAGTTCTATGATCATGTGTTCATTTGAATATGTGTTCATTTGCAATTTCAAGGCTCAAACTTGAACTGAGTAAACATCAAATTTTGTGTCACTTAAAATGTTGAAGCAGACCTATTGCAATGAGACAATAAGCCTAGCAAAGGGTTTTGAGTGGCATTTGTGTTTCAAGAGTTGTAGAACACTACTGTAGAGAGATCAAGGTGATGCTCAATGAGTACTACCTCAAACATTTCATTCAACAGTCAGACAGTAGTGAATTTTATTGTACTGTTCTGAGATGTCTGAAAGAGAACACTTAGGACAAATGATTTAAACTGTGAAAAAGTGAGAATTGAGTGTTTCAATGTGACAACATTACCCTTCACAGTGAATTTTAGACATTCAAGTCGCTGTACAAGATCAACATAATCATTAAACCAGACATGCCATACTTGCCAGATTTAGCTCTTTGACATCTTTCCCCTCCCTAAGATAAAGTTCACACTGAAGTATCACCATTTTGACTGCGAAAGAGACCAATGATAAATCAAATATAGTGCTTTAGATATTTTGCAAACAGATCTTTCAGGGAGTGTTCCAAGTCTGGACTTCTTTGCAGGGCTGAAGAAATTCAGTTGCTTTATTCACAGGAAATACTTTAGTTTTATAAATAATATGTAAGAATAAATCTTTACCAGATTTGGAGTTGTAGTACCTACTAGGGTGCCACCTATGGGTCAAATAGATCTGTCTGAAGTGTTTAAAATGATTTTGAATTATATTGATATATTATTAGCTGTTAAAATATTGGTATTGCAATTAGGTATAAAGTGTTTACCTGTTGAAAATGATTGCAAAAATACATTTTTGTTTTATTTATAATTGGAAACTGTAATTGTTAAAATGATTTTAGCATAAACTAACCCAAAATGGCCTGATATGAAATCAATCCAACTGACCAATCAACTAAACAAACATTTGGGAAGGCAAGACACATAAAAAACATAAATAATTCTCCATGATTTGAAAAACCAGCATAGTTTCTACCATATGATAATTATTTAATTCTTCTTTTCTCTCTCTGGATATCCAATCTCAAACAAATGAAATAAATGTACCTATTTTTTTAGTATCTATTGAACATTGAATTCAGTATTGGCTACTTAAGTCAGTAAGCTTCTTTTATGTAGAATATTTTTATAGATTAAGAGACAGATAATATCATTTAAACAATTTTTACATACCATTGTTCATTGAATGTAAATCTATTCATGGTATTTCTTTTGAAGTAAGTGTATTTTGAAAACATAAGTTTTCAAAAACGTATTTTCTGTGTAGAATTAGATATGAAATGTCATTTGTAAAATTTTGCTAATGATTAAGTTATGGTTGATTAGCTTTATGGTATGTTAATGTTTGTTGAGTTATTTTGTATCATAGTCAGTTTAACAATTATTGTCTCCAATTATATACAGTATGATAATGTATCATGTGAACCCTTATGTTAATTTATGTCAAAGTCAGTTTAATAATTATGGTCTCCAATTATATACAGTACACTAATATATATCTTTATAATAATTTTAAACTGGTAAATACTTTATGCTTGGTTGCAATATCAACGTTTTAATGCATTAATTTTTTAAATGATTTTAGATTACATTATGCAAAATAGATCTATTTTACCCAGAGATGAGACCCTAACAGGTGTTACTATTTCAAGTCAGAGTGGACCTGGGAGTAATGGCAATGAAGAAGTAACTCCATACTACTCCAGAACTAGAGCATCACCACCAAATGCAGTTTAGTCTCATATCTAGGCCCCCTTTTTTTGTGATGTCTTATCCTTCTGTTGTAGATATAATTGATATATTCCAGTCCCTACCAAAAGGGTGTGGTTAAGTTATGAAGTGGATAATTAAATATGATATCCTTAATGTAATTTGTCTGTAAAGACTTTGATAAATGAATAAAAAAATAAATATAAAATCAATTAGCACAATAAAAAAAAAAAAATTAGTTATGATATTTAACTGTCCAGACAGGTTACTTTAACAATTTAATCAGCAAATTAAAAGCTTTGAATTTTAAATTTTTTGTGGGAATTTATCATTTTCTAAAAAGGTATTATTCTCTTTAAACATAGATATAAAGTTATTATTTAAATCCGAGTTCTCCACCGACCTGAATTACACCCTGAAGCTATACTCATTATGTTATACTCTGCAGAGGTGAAATATAGTATAACGGTTCTTAACTACTTTTGCAAGTAGGTAATTTTTTTTATCCCTGTAGAGTGTGAAAATTATTTTCAGAAAATTTGCAAAATAGAGGGTATGTTCAAACAAGTCAATTTATCATACATATAAAAAAAACAAGAAAATTTTCCCCATGGTGTAATGACTAAAGTGCTGGATTGCAGCCTTAAAGTAAGTTCGGTTTGAAATTCAGTCATGCTATTACATCCATTTTTGGACTAATACCATTGGGAAAGGCATGAATCCCTTATCCCCTTGCTATATACGAGGTGCATACGATAGGTTTCCAGACTTTTTTCGTATCGGCACTTTTATTGATAGTACACACATGAAACTCTAGTCCCCTTCCAAGTAATCTCCTCCAGTTGCAATGCACTTGTACCATTCCAACAACTTCTGGAAGGCCCCATGGAAGTCCTTTTGTGTGAGCATAGCAATGACCTTTGTCCCAGCCTCTTTCATCTCCCCAATTGTCTAATAACAACAGCTTCAGAGCTTAAGGAATAACCAAATGTCACAGGGAGCAAGGTCTGGACTGTAGGGAGGCTGAAGAACTATCTTGATGCCCATCTTGGTCAAATAGTCTGTGACAAGGATGGAGTGGTGGACTGGTGCATTGTCCTGGTGGAAATAACACTGACCTGATTTGAAGAGTGCTGGCCTCTTCCTTAGGAATCTCTTCCTGAACTCCCTTAAAACCTCAACATAGTAACCCTAACCGTTTGGCCAATCAACTCTGGTGTATTGACTTCCTTACTTCTCCCACACCTCTCATCATCTCTCACAGACTCCCTGCCTTCCTTGAATCTCTTATGCCACTCAAAAACTGATGTTTGATTCATACAAGATGGTCGAAAAGTAGTCTGAAGCATTCCATACATTTCTGTGGCATTTTTTCCAAGTTTAAAACAGAATTTTATGGCATATTATTCTTCTAAAGTGTCAGATTGCATTTTTGAAATTCACCAGCTGTGACAATCAGGCTTTAGTAGGGTGTATTTTAATTGCTGCTGTAGCTGTTCATTTGAAGCTGAAATCATAAAAATTGGTCAGTCATCTCATAAGATGTATAGCAATAAAATAATGAATTTTCAAGAGTCTACGACAATTTTAAATACCCATACAAAAAAAGTCTGGAAACTTATCATATGCTCCTCATATATATATATATATATATATATATATATATATATATTGTCATCCACAGACAGACTGTTTCGTTGTATCAAAATTTCAGTGTGGCTAGACATGTAGGACGCTTGAAGCTAGGATCGAAACCCACCCAACTTTACGTTAGACTTAGTATCAGACTGTTCGGCTAACAAGCCTACCACGTCAGCTTGGGAATTATAAGGTATTAAGTAGAGGTGTTCGTCTGTTTACATTTTATACCATACTGGATACCAGAGTGATCAACTCGTTCAAAGAGCTTTGCATTATGCAACCGGCAGCCGTAAATTCCTTCACCAGAGTGGTCAACCCCCATGGGGGAACATATATTGCTGCTGTTCTTCTACAAGAATGACTTTGGCATTAAATAACCCACAAAGGTTGATATGCCATTAAACAAGAAAACCAAAAACAAACAAAACATGATAATTTTTATCAGCAATTGTGTGTTTTAGTACAATAGTATGAAAGTATAAAAGCACTCACTTTTAATTATGATATTTTGAAAAAACTATCCTACACCAAAGTGGGGTCTCCTAGCAATGTTCTATACATTAACATTGAATTGGTCACTGAGCAGCCTATAGAAAAATGCCTTGCATTGAGCTATCACAAACCACAGAAATGTTGTTTTGCCTGTGTACCGTTAGCGACAATGTCGCTCTGCCTGCAAAAGTGTTAAGATAATTTATTACTTTGATTGATCCACTTTAACAAGCCAAGCACATTTAGCAGATTCTTCTTTTCTTATCTATATTCAGATTCTTTTATATTCTTCACTTGCCTTTCTTTCTTTCTTACTTTCTTGGACAATATGAATTAAATAAAGTTTCATTTCTAAAAATTATTTTGAACATTTCTTAAATTTAAACAACAACTGTTTGGCTGAAACTTATTTAAAATTTGAGATTGAATAATAAGGTAACTATTTTAAATGTGATCTTTACTGTTTCTGTCTTAAAGAACTGGCAATTTTGTGCATAGCACATTCTTATATGTCCAACTTAGCTACCATTCTTATACGTCCAACTTGGCTGCCATTTCACTGTTTAATGTTTTTTATAATATTTTTTCTTATCATCCTATAATTATTATATTCTATTGTATTGCATTAATTTAGAGAGCTATTGCAATGCAAAATAATAATTATTTGAGTCTAATTAATTTCAAAGTAAAACTTCATTGTCAGAGACTTTCTTTATAAATAGACACGATGATGAATGTTAAAAAAAAATGAACATTCACATCATGTTCATTTATAAAAAAAGTCTCAGACGATGAAGTTTTACTTTGAAATTAATTAAACTCAAATAATTATTATTTTGCATTGCAATAGCCCTCTAAATTAATTCAATGCAATAAAATGAAATGATTTGCGCAATGCTTCAAGCAAATTTCAAAATAAGTAAGTAAAGTTGGCGACCTTAGTTGAGTGTGACCCAAAGGCTCCCTTTTCAATAGCTACTACACCAAGGTGTAGGAGAGGGCGCTACTCCTTTCCCTGGATAGCTCCATTTTACCCTTGATCCCTATTGCTGAGTGTTAAGCATAGAGGCATCAAGTATCATTTTTTGAGTCTTTGGTATGACTCAACCTGGGATTGAACCCTGGTCTCCTGGGCCATTGGTGAACACTTTAGTCATCATGCCAATGTCTGGTATTTCATGCCAATACTTTGATATAATCATTAATTTTCAGTCCCCCAATGCACCTTGTTAGTATTCATTCTCTTCAAATACAATCCTTCATAATTCCATTACTTCTTTCTTTTTCCTTTCATCTTCCTCCTTTTTCCTCTTTTTGCTATTCTCTTTTTGAATCCTGCCATTGTATTGCTTTTGATGTTCATAATACAATAGCATGAAAGTAATAAAGCACTCACTTTTAATTATGATATTTTGCTAAACAACATTTACATACTCCTATATAACAGTGGGACCTTCTAGTGATATTTCTATACATTAACATTTAATTGGTCCACCAGAAGCTAATAGGAAAATACCTAACATTGCACTACTGATATAATAAAAATGTTGCTCTGCCTGTGTACTTGTGGGGACAAAAATGTCACCCTGCTTGCAAAAGGTTTAACTTGAGGCCTCTGCAACCCCCCAAAGTGTGTGAGTAGTTTTTTAGGGCATGCATATTTTTTTTCAATAGGTGATATTTTTTTAATGTATAGACTCATGATACAAAAAAACAGAAAGTAGAATGAGGATTACAGTTGTTTTGGATTGACATACGCAACCAAAAAATAATAAAACAGAAAAGCATTTTTAATGTTCAGTGATATTTTCAAATGCAAATTTGAAACCATCTCAGCATTTCCATGATAAACATGATAGAATAGCAGTTAGAAATGACATTGAATCATTAAAAGCAAAAAAAGATGCTACTCTATATCTCTGTGAAGTAGGATTTTCATCCAAAATTCAAATCAAAACAAAAATGAAGAAATCAGCTGGATGTTCAATATGACATCTGAATTGCTCTCAGCACCAAAATGTATTTTCAAGTTATGTAAGGGAAAATAGCAGCAGCAGCACATTAAATAGCTTTATCGTTAATATCTTAATTGACAATTTGATTGATTGATTTCAATGGTATATCAACCTGTGTAGGGTTATTTTATTCCGAGAGGTTAGGGAATTGCATATATTGTATGTTTATATTTATCTTTTTTCTGTAGTTGATTATGAGAGATTTTTGCACACAATTACAAGGTTTCAAGTATTCCTATCTAATAAAAATAATTTGTACAAAGTTTTATGGTTTCAAGGATTCCTATCTCATATTAACTTCAATTTATGATCAGCCAAAATGAGTTTGTGGAGATTTTTGATGTTTTCTGGGACAACGGCTGAATTTGAGTGACCTGAGTGTTCGGCATTATTTGTGTCTGTACATCTGCATTTAAAGTCAGCATATAACCTCTTAATCATTGTTTCCGAGAGAGCAGAGTCTGAATAAAACTTAATAAGCCATTGTTTTGCTTGAACATTATTTTTTCCCTTCAGAATGTAATGCTTTATCAACACACGGAATTCAGATTTTTTCATTGTTTTGAAAATTTGCACCAATAGCTTCACTTTGTAAACTAATAATCCAGTTGGACTCAAATTTTGACATGTGTCATTTGAAGGTTAGTACTTTATAAAAATCGTGGATTTTTTTTATTAGTGGCTCCATTTATATGTCAAGCCCAGGACTTATTGAGTGATTCAGTATCTGTGTGCTCTGCTTTGCATCAAAATCTAGTTCTTTGGCACTTCTGTATATGATCAAAGTGTAGTATCTGTAGCTATTAAACACTCTATGTATGTGGGCCCCAAATTCTATTAGCCCTGCAGCCTCTCAAGGCCTAAATCCACCCCTACATATATACCACACACTTTTTTTCATTCTAAAGTACCTCCATTTTTCTAATTTTTCATCATATCTGTTGACTTTTCATCTTAGATGGAAAGTACTGCTTGATGTACAAGAGAACTGTATTTTTTATCAGTACTTTTCTCAGCAATCATTATATTGCTTAAAATATAACTTTGTATTTTCAGATTTAATTGAAAACTCATTGTCATTTCAAAACCTAATAAATGCAATCATATTTTGTTTTAGTTCTGAAAATATATTCCAAAAAACTGGAGTGATGGATTCACGTCAGCAGCAGTCATTCTTTGTTCACTTTTGGACAGCTTTTACCACTTCCTTCTGTGATGTCATTAGCTGTGCTAGCCTCTACCATGTCTTACCAGCAAACTCTACTATTTCATCTCTCCATCTTCTGTCAGGTTTTTTTATTATGCTTGTTATTTCTTGGGCACCATTCTACTAACCTTTTGTATGATCTGCTCTCTCCTCCTTTCCTGTTATGTGTCCTGTTTGTTCTATTTTTACTGTTTAATAACTTCTATCTCTCATCTTGCTCTTCTTTCTTATCCATGTTGATCTATTTTTTGTCTCTTTGAGTTATTTGTAGTGTTGCCCTTTCTATTGATATATATATGACAGAGAATTTGTTTTCTAATGATTTTGTCAATTTTCTGATATCGCATCCATATATCTTGGCTGTTATTATACAATGACTGTTATACTTTAAAGTAACATAGAATAAATTGAGATATAAGAGTGATAGGATATTTTTAACAGTGATACAAATACAAGTGAATATGAACTTAGCATACGGATTATCATTGTAGGAAATGGAATCAGCAGTCAGAGTTCGATTCCTGGATAAGATGTTTATGCCCTTCAGAAAAGGTATAAAACCATCTATTCTCACTCCAGCTATGGGTAAATAATAGTGCAAGCTGGGTTATTTAACTCTGATTAGGCAACCAGTCTTGAAGTTAAACTCTGAATTCAATTTATTCCATTTAAAAATTGACCTTGTGTCACATCCTGCCCATAGTGAAAGAGTTAGATAAATTCATAGAACCCCCTCCCCCCCCAAAATCATGGGTACCAAATTGTGGATAAATAGAAAATTTTCCAAGAAATTTAGATATACATGGAATATTCTTAAGAGTGTATCATAATCTTCTTTTTTTATATCAACATATAATTACTATCTTACTATCATATTTACCAACCCCTCCGCTCGGGCAGGATATGACACAAGGTCAATTTTTAAGCGGAGTTTAATAGGTTTGAATTCAGAGTATTCCTTCTCCTAGACTAGTTGCCTCAGTAAGGCTGAAGAACCCAGTCTGTCCTCCTATTTACCCATAGCTGGAGGGAGAATGATTGGATTCATACCTTTCCCAAGGGTATTAGTGCAATGTTAAATGCAATCAGTCTCATCCAGGATTTGAACTCGTGTCGCCGTGTCCATTTCCTACGACAATAACCATTACACCACGGGTACCTCTTACTTTCTTACTATGGTGTTACCCCATTGAAAATTCTATGCCAGCAATAATTAAAAATACTTGGATTAGTCAAAAGTGAAGCAATAAATAATGTATCAGTACATCAACTACTACAATACTACTAAGCACAGCAGGTACCTGCCACAGCTTAAACTGCTTCAGTCACATGATATGGCACAAATTAGCACATGCCAAAATATTCAAAACTCAACTCTTGTGTATGCTTTTGAACCTAGATAACAAATAAAGTAAGTGTTAGATTATATCAATTTCTTATCAATAACTTAACAAAGAATGAACTTTATTTTGGAATTGTTCACTGGATTTCTTGTTATCTGCAGGTAGTTTTAGTGAAGGGTGGGGTGAATTTTTGTATGCCAATCATTGAGATAACAATTTAGATAGTTGGTAAAGTCCAAAAAGTAGTAATTTTCTTTGCTTAGTTTTAGCACAAGACCAGAAATATTGGGCAACCAGTGAGAATCAAACTCATTCACAATGTTCTAGCCTACAAAGGATTACATTGCATGAGGTGACCAAAGTATATTGTTTCAAACACATCAGCTTCTTAACTTCTTACCTACAAATTGTAACAGTTATTGTCGTAGGAAATGGAATCAAAAACCTGACTTCAGATTCTGGATGAGGCTGTTTGCATTTTATTTTCACTGATGTCTTTGGGAATGACTTGAATCCATCTGTTTTCCTCACTGCTATTGGTGAATAGTAGGGCAGACTGATTTCTTTAAGTTTGGTTAGGCAACCAATTTAGAAAGAAAAATCTTAATTTATTCTAGATTTTTTTCCACTTAAAAAGTGGCTGTGAGGAAGGAATTGATTGGTTAAATACATATTTCTACCAATAAACACCTATTGGGTTTATTAGGGTATGATTTTTTTAATAAGAATATCCATTGTTCTATAAATATGTACCTATGTAAGTACAAAAAAAGAGTAGCAATTACAAATATGCCCATAGTTACATATATATATGGGGGTGCTCATTATATAATGGTTATCTTTGTTGGAAATGGATATGGCAACCCAAGTTCAAATCCTGGATGAGGCAGTTTGCTATTTCACATAGCTGTTATACACTTGGGAAAATTATGAATCCGACTATTTCTCCTCGAGCTATGGATAAATAATAATTAACTATCTATAGCTATAGATAAATATTAATTAACCTTGGTATCGCAACCAGTCTAAGAGAAGGAAAACTCTTAATTAAAATTTATTAAACTCCACTTAAAAATTGACCTTGCATCACATCCTGCTCCTTTGGAGGAGTTTGGTAAATAAATATATATATATATATATATATAGCTATATGAAAATATACACACACACACACATATATATATATAAAGAGAGAGAGAGAGTGACTTTTTGTCTAAACTTTCAACAGGAATTAAGGTAACCAGTCTAGTCCAAATTTTCGTAAGCTTAAAAAAAGTTAACCTTGTGTCACATCCTGCCTGTGGCCATGGCAGAGGGGTTGGGTAAGCAAGCACATACCTACAGACTCTGAGTATATTCATTTTCATACATTAATGAGTGGTCTGTGGCAAAGAAGTTGTCTGCTATATCTGTCTTCATTTAAACTAATTATCCATTTGGAGTATCATGTTTTTAATGTTTTGGGTATGCAAAAAGTTCAACGTGGTTTTCCGCCTGCATACCTGGTTATAGATATACATCTGACTAGCTTGTTAAGTAAGCAGTAAAGCAAAGAATCTACACCAGGGCTTCTCAAACTTACTTGATGCACTCCTTTTAACTCAATTTAATTTCCATTCAACCTTGAATAAATCAATTGAATATCTAATTAAAACATAACTAATTTACCAGAGTTTAATACAGTTTACATGAGGAAAGAATCAGTAAACTATAAATGTAAACACACCTTTAATTCTTTAATTATTTTTTAATTGAAAGAATGGATTTGGTGGACATTGAGGAGATCCTGAATATTAGTTTCTGAGTTTGAGCCACAAGTCACCACCTTCTATGTTCAAAGTGCTTCTCTACTTGCTTAGTAAAGAATTTGGTAAGCTAATAAAATGGGCTCACCATTTGCATAAAGCTTGGGATATTTTGCTAAAGTTTTTTCCTTCATCTGTGACGATACCGCCCTCTCCCCCAAACACACGTTCATCACTCTTCTAACCATTCGCTTCTTGGCCAGCCGGTGATCAACTAGTGGCTCCAAGGGGGGTAACACACATTTCTTGCCACTACAAGAATATGATCGAGGGGACAGGAGAAAATAAAACAAACAAACAAACACGAACAAAACGCTTGGGGTTAACTCAAGAGCAGAAAGGGAGTATGCAACACATTTCCGATAGCATATATGGACTAACGTTAGCATGGATTACTTGCGAAAATTCCACAAAGCAACTGGAATGCCGACATCTTGACTCGATCTTCTTCACTGTGGCTGGACCCTCTCTCATGCTGGCTCGCCTCTCTGCTCGGGTGTCCGGAGTCGACTGTCCCTGTCCGTGTCCCGTCACCAACTCTCTCAGCTCCTTTTCCCAACCAACTCTCTTTTCGCTGTTCTGTTACCACTTCCGGACACGCCGAGATTTCAAGTCCGAAAACCCTTTGTCTGGTTTCATGCCAAAATAGACAAAGGAATCGTCTGCTTGGCGGGCCACCCATATAGTGTTACACATCTAGTAATATCCAATTTCTTTAAATGTGTACTTAGACTTTGTTTCAAAATCAAAAGTCATTTTAATAAATCCTTCTTTAAGAAAAGTGTCTGAATTTGGACTTTTCATTTCAACAGTGGTTATTTAAATGACCTGTAAGTTTTGAACTGGTCATATGGTGTTGTGGTCAACGAGAGTATCAGATAGAGTTTACCAATCAGTGTGATACACTCACATGTGATACCATTTGCATAGTGAACGGATAGTCACTACCCCACTGGACTATCAACTCACTACTGTTTAACCAGGTTCACTTGTATCTTGTTTCCGTTACTTGAATATATGTTTTTCTCTCAAAACTTTTGTGTTCCTCGTGTCTTTCTTTTGTCAGCATCACAACATATGGTAATAACACTAGTGGCCATCACATGCAATTGGACTTTCTGTTAAGTATACAATATCTGGCGACTAGTTTACATGATCCAGTTTACATGAATAAACCCAGACTCCACCGGGCCATTGGCCTAATGAATAGTGTCCACTAATGGTCTGGGAGACCAGGGTTCAATCCCAGGTCAAGTCATACCAAAGACTTGAAAAATGCTACTTGATGCAGTATTATAAGGTAAGGATCAAGGGTAAAGTGGAGCAATCCAGGGACTGGTGTAGTGCCCTCCCCGACACCTCAGTGTAGTAGCCATTGAAAAGGGAGCCTTCAGGTCACCCTTGACTAAGGTCACCACCACCACCACATACAAACTAGGAAAAGCTAGTAAAATGGGCTCAATAGTTGCACAAAGCTTGGGATATTTTGCTAGTTTTTTCCTTTATCCAGTAATATCCAATTACTTTAAATGTGTGCATAGGGTTCACAACAGAACGGAAAGTCATTTCAATAAGTTAATCTTAAAGAAAGGTGTCTAAAATTTCACATCAACATTATTTGTTCATTTAAATGACCCGTATTTTGAACAGGCTATATATGAACAACACATCACTAGTAGCTATCACACCTAATAAGGCCTTCTGTCGGACGTATTATATCTAGCAACTAGTCTAAATGATCCAGTGATATTTGTTCTCCTGTTATAAAAGAATTTATAAATGCAAACTAGTAAATTCACCCCCTGTGGACCCCTATACTTTTATTCCCCCTACCAAAATTTTTATTCACCCTTTATAAGAATCGTTTTGAAAAGCTCTAGTCTACAATAAAAAGTTTTGTAGTTTCTTGATATAAAAGAATTCCTTTTCTTCTCACCTCACTAATTTTCATTGTAGAAACAGAAACCATTTAGTACAAGAGTGAGTCAAAAGTTTTGCAATATTTTGGTAACATGGAGGCATAAATCAGCTGCTCCAGACACTTTTGCCAAGTTTGTGAAGATGACTATTTACACTGAACTGTGAGATGCTGTGTTCACCTGATACTCTCCGCATGCTACTCACCAAGTTTGCTTGCCCAGTCAGCTGGGGCTATACAATTCACCAACTGCACCTCTGCAGTGGTGTACACCCTCCTAACGAGTATCCTAATTTGACACTAAACAATTTGGTGGTGAGGTTCCAGTAATGCTGGAGCTTTGGGGAATACAGAGCACCCCTTCATTGCCATCACTCTCAGGTCCACCCTGATAGGGTCCTATCTATGGGTAAAATAGAACTAAACTGCAAACTTATGCTAAACTGAATTACTTGAAATAGAACTGTTACTGACATTGAAACTGTACTTACACTAAATTGAATAGCTGAAATAGAACTGTTTTGATATTTATTTTGACATGTAAACCATGTACTTATGCTAAACTAAATTGTTTAAAATAGAACTGTTTTGAAATTTAACTGTGTAAACAAAATCTATACTTATACTAAACTGAATTGTTTGAATTAGAACTGTTTGACTAAACTGAATCACTTAAAATAGAACTGTTTTTGACAATTAAACTGAATACTCATGCTAAACTGAATTGTTCGAAATAGAACTGATTATTTGTATAAAAATGGGTCAAATAGAACTAAACTGTGTATTTATGCTAAATTGAATTGCTTGAAATAGAACTGTTTTGACATTTAACTGTGTTTAAACAAAAAGTATACTTATACTAAACTAAATTGTTTGAATTAGAACTCTTTGACTAAACTGAATTATTTGAAATAGAACAGCTTGCTTCTATAACTTGGAGCCAAGTGTTGGAACCCACAGGTTTAGGCCTACCTGACCTTATGTGATCATTGAGGTTTTTGCTGCCTGAGTGAAATTTCTTGAATCGTTTGATTACTGTATTGTGATCAACTGCACCTTCATCTTCTGCACCACGATGCTTTTGGTGGCTTCCATAGCATTTTAGCCAAGTTTGAACTCAAAAAGCATAAGTTCCTGATTTAGACTAAATTGCACATTCATCTGTACGGCTTTCAAGTCACATAAAGAGTGAAGCACTGTGTATCAGCGCCCCAATAACCAAGATACTACCAACTATAACAGGCACTTTCCACAGCTTAAACTGCTTCAATCCCACAATATATATGTTACAAACTAGTAGTAAAAGTAAGTAAGTTGGTGACCGTAGTCGAGGGCGACCAGAAGTCTCCCTTTTCAATAGCGAGTACACCAAGGTATCGGGGAGGGCGCTACTCCTTTCCCTGGATTTCTCCACTTTACCCTTAATACATACCTTATATTGCTGAGTGTTAAGCAAGGAGGTATCAAGTACCATTTTTAAAGTCTTTGGTATGACACGACCTGGGATTGAACCCAGGTCTACCGGACCGTTGGCGAACACTACATAACCAAAATATTGCAAAACATTTGACTCACTCTAGTATGTAGCCGAAATTGGTTTTTGCTTGAATATTTCCTTTAAGTCATAAAATCATTTAATAATCTTTTTCTGTTTTTTTTTTTTAATTCATAGTGAACATCTCACTTGGAAGAATATCATAAATTATCTTTTATGACAGAGTCTTGAAGCTTCAAGGTAAATTACTGCACACGGGCTTCCTATATTGAGGTGAAGATGATTACTATGAGCATGTAACTGGAGTACATCAGAAAACAAGTTGATTTTTAGAGACCACAAAATCCACTTCCAGCCAATACTTGAGCCAGCTGAAAAACACCTCAACTTAGTTATTCTCTTGAGTGTTTATCATCTACATGCATTATAGTATAAGTATTTATTACCCTGGTATCGTCTGGCACAAGGCTGCAATTGCAGAGTACTCAGTGAAAATTAAAATTACTACATTGTAATAACCATCTACAAGTCTAGTCACTTTGAAAGTACTAAATTTAAACAGTGATGAGTTTGTTTAATACTTAGATAACCACTTAAACAACAATAGAGTGTAAGCAGGCTCAGGCCTGTGTGTAATATTGAAGCAAAGTTTAGTAAATAACAATAAGGATCTATTAGACACTCTTAAGTATTATTAGTCTATGACAAGATACAGATATTAACTAAGACTAGACTGACTGACACATTGAAGACCTTGGTTCAAATCCTAGAAGCAACACTCTACAAAACAGCCTGTTATTGATGAGACTAGTTTTGGAGCTCTGGGAAGTATCAAATATCTTTTCGTTGCCATTACTCCCAGGTCCACTATGATCCATTGTGTTAGAGTCTCATCTCACAAACCATCCATTTAAGATTAGCAAAAAATGCTGAGCACTGTAGAATAACAATAACATATACCTCCATAAAACGTCCTGCTCACAGGGCCATGTAGGATTTGTCAGGTCACATAGGGCAATTAGTTGCGATAGCCGAGAGTAATTAGTCGCGTTAGCTAAGAGCAATCAATCGTGAAGACAGAAAGCTAAGAATTGCCACGACTGAGGAATGGGAGCTATTTATAGTGCCTTGGAGCATCCCATTGTGCACAAGTGGGCGATTCTATTGCATGGGTCGTGGTTGGCTGCTGGTAAGTGAGTGAAGGTATTTCATTATATAAACCAGCTTCAGTTTAGCATAGTAAGAAAGACTGCACTGAGCTATGACCTGCTTTATTTTTGTCTGCCAGCTGGACACTTTACGGAGGTATGTGTTATTGTTATTCTACACTGGAGAAGTAAGGACAAACTCAAAAGTGATGTTCTCCTACTATGGACTACTACACAGTATTGGCTAACCAGCAGCAACTTAGATTCATTAGCTCTGGGTGCCATCTAGACAAGACAACTTACCAAGTGTGATGGTCAGTAGGGATGGATGGGAAGAGTTAGCCAAGGGAACCTGTGCTGTTGGTATGCCTTGATGATGGCATTGGTTACATATCAAATTATTGTAAACAAATTGTAGGAATATGAAATCCAAATTCTAGGGGGAGTCAAAAGTTTTGCAATATTTTGGTAGGTGCTAGTTTGCAGTGTGTATATCAAATGAACAAGGCAGTTAAAGCTATGGAGAGTATCTGCTGTGGTTGGTAGTATTGTGGTAATAGGTGTGCTGACATATAGTGCATTGCTTCACTCCATGGGTGATTTGAAAACCATATGGGGTTTCAAAGGTAATTTATGATATTATTTGCTATTTGACTCCATTCTGGGTTATTCTATTCTTACCCCATGTTATCTTGCTGGTTTAACTTCTTGGATATGAAGGCTGTAAAAGATAGGAGACAAAGATATCTTTCATATTTTGCCTTTATTTCTGGGTTCAACAACCATTTAGTGGGTGAGGAAATTCTTCCTAATTACAAATGAAATGGTTGAATCTCCTCGTCAAGGTGTTAAAATGTGTCAATCATTCTTCAGTATATATGTCCAAATATTTAAAGCATTAAGAACATGTTTGATGCTTTTGGGAGATATGTCTAAATCCGGTGTTTTCACTTGTAGTCCGTTGTATGGTGTCTTAATTGTGATTCTGACGAGTTCATTATTTGGTGTTTTTAGTCATGGGTTGTTAGTAAAAGAGGCGGCTGCTACTAGTGAAAAGGTTTACCAACGCGTCATCTAGAGACGGATGCATGGTGCCCTCCACCACTAGCAAGAAAGATTTAGGTGTTGTCACTCTGCTGGTCACTGCTGAAAAAGAACAAGATTCTTTCTTTTGTCTGGACAGTTTCTTTTCTTTGCACATGTGTTGCCCCCTCTTCCTGTCAGGGGCTTCTGGGAGTTTCTACATATTTTTAATAATTATCTTTAATTTAATTTAGATTTTTTTAATTTTTCTATTCGCTACAACCACATAGATGAATGTGAAATATAATCTAATTTGGGAATCCTTAACAAGTTTGAACTTAGCCATAACACCTCTGAAGCAACCAAAAACATTTATTGTACAAAAGGGGAATAAATTCAATGTGAAAAATTTACACAAAATTTACCCTAAATAGCACAGATTCTTTAAAGCCTCAATTTTTAATGAAGTTTTTGAATTGCACACTTTTAATGTCTAATATTGCCATTTGCACATTGAATTCTACAAGAAATGATTATAATATCAACATTAAAAATTGACACAAAATAACACTAAGTCACTGCTAATTTTAAGTTTCATTTCTCCATGAAAACTTTCCATTAAACAATTTTAATGGGTACCATTAAAGAGGTGAAGTTGTAGTTGAAGTCACAGTACAGTCACCAGATGGTTCAAGAAATTTTGTTTAGGTTGCAAGAATATTGATGATCAGGCAAAGTCAGTTAGGCTTAAAAACATGGATTCTGAGATTGTACTTCAATCCATGAAGGCAAATCCGGCAAGTAGCACTCAGAGAGTATCAGGTGAGTTTGACATGTCAAAGTCCAGTGTGGTTCTTCACCTTCATGACCTTAGCCAAAGTATTCTGAGCTGTCAAATTATGCCTCACATCACCAAAATATTAAAACTTTTCACTTTTCATAATACTTTTCTTTTGCTGCTTCATGACATGCAATTAAATCAACCCATCAAGTCTTGCTTCTTCATGACTGTATCAAAACACCAAGTTGACTCAATTCAATTAGATAAGATATACACAAGTACATATATATATATATATAGTTGGCGACTATAGTCAAGGGCGACCATAAGGCTCCCTTTTCAATAGCTACTACACCAAGGGGAGGGCGCAATTCTTTTCCCTGGATTGCTCCACTTTACCCTTGATATGTACCTTATATTGCTGAGTGTTAAGCAAGGAGGTATCAAGTACCATTTTTAAAGTCTTTGGTATGACATGACCTGGGATTGAACTTAGATCTCCCAGACCATTAGTGAACACTCTACCCACTAGGACAATGAGCCAGTTTTCAATTAATCTATACTAATAAAATCAGAAATTGCTTGGTTTATGTTTCTCATGGGTGACTAAATAGTTGGCCCCTGGGAGCTGAAAATTAGTCCATGAGTGTAGCACTTGGATAATATTAGGCAACCTTGGCATTTCACAGTAACCAGTGTAGTCTGTCATTTTCATGACCTCTGGAGCTGCTGAATTGTGCCTCAATATTACCAAAATATGGCAAAACTTTTGACTCACCCCAGTACTTCTTATTACTTGATTCTATGAAACCAACAGACTTGGTGCACCTAGTGTGAACAAAGATACCATGAGAATACACTGATTGGTTTTTAGCTTATTAACTTTTTTTTTTAACCATTTACCGTTTACTTAGATTCCTTGACTGACATTGTCTGGGCAAAACGGCTATTTCTAAATGTGCTTGCTTTCTTTCTTGAAAACATTTAGGAAATTAAATCTAACACAATATCTTTTCTTGCTAATAGCTATCTATCAAAAATAATATCCTTTAACATATAGGATTATGAGATCTACTAAGACATTTTTGCAGACTTTTCTTATAGCAAAAAATACCATACATTTCAACACAGCATTTTTCTACTAATGTTAATCTTGTATTTATTGTTATTTTCATCCATTTATTAAGAATTTGTTGTAAAATTACTATGGCAACTATCTGTAACCTCTCATTATTACAATGAAGTTTCAAAATACTTCACAGTGAAGTTATATTGGAAGTCACTAATAGTATTTATTATGTCTCTTCAAAATGTACTTACAAAAAAGAATTTTCATGAATTAAGACAAGCAAAAATGAGAGAATAAGTGATTGATTGATTTTTATGGCATCCCAACCAATATTGGATTATTTTATACGTAGAGGTTAGGGAATTGTATACATTGTACATTTATATTGTTATGTAGTTT
Source organism: Sepioteuthis lessoniana (assembly GCA_963585895.1). NCBI lineage: Eukaryota > Metazoa > Mollusca > Cephalopoda > Myopsida > Loliginidae > Sepioteuthis > Sepioteuthis lessoniana. The sequence continues at coordinate 153,381 of CAUZXS010001712.1, read as the reverse complement.
TTTAAAAGTATTTTGCATGTGGTTATATCATTGATTGATTTTAACAGCATGCCAATACCTCTTGGGTTATTTCATGCCTAAAAGTTAGAGAATCACATTCATTGTACATTTATATTTGCATTTTTTGTGTAGTTATTTGTTAGGGTTTTTTTTTGTTTTACACACAGTTATATGATATCAGGTATTCCTACTTCTACAAATAATTTGTAAACAGATTTATTTGACCCACAGATATGACCCTAACTTGTACTGTGACTCTAAGTTAGAGTAGACCTGGGAGTGATAGCAATAAAGTGGTATTCCATATTCCCTGAGCCTCATCACCTGATGTAATTTTGTATTATACCCAGAATACCCCTTTTTGAAGGGGGATCTTGCCCCTTTGCAGAGGACACAGCATATTCTAAGCCCCATATATATGCAGAAGGTAAGTGCATTGATTGTATCATAGAAATGCATTGCAAATGAAGAAGAGGAATTGTCAGTGGTCAGGAATTAAGGCCATCATTAATGACAGAATGGGTCTATTATGTATATAGGTAAAGACATTGCTAGTGATTTTATAAAAATGCTTCAAAAATCAGAAAGATAGGGATTATTAGTGGTCAGGAATTAATGCAAGCCTTGCTGACGGACAACCTAATCAGCTGGGACTGTAGAATACACTGATTACATCTCTGCAGAGAGGTAAGACCCCACCCCTCCACTATAAGTGTCCTGGATATGACATTAAACAATCTAATGGTGAGGCTCCAGTAATGCTGGAGCTTTGGGGAATGTGGAGTATCCCTTTTTTGCTATCACTCCCAGGTCGACTCTAGCTTAGAGTGGTAGCCCCTGATAGGGTCCTATCTATGGGTCGAACAGAACTATTTGTCATTTAAACTGAGTGCAAATGAATGGCTTATACTTAATTAGATTGTTTGAAATAAAACCATTTGATCATTTAACTGTGTGTAAACAAATGACTGATGTTTAATTGAATTGTTAGTGATACATAGCAATACTTGAAACTATTCAACTTTGTTGACTTATGTTTACAAATCATATATATTTAATATATATATATATAAATGATTTGGCATTAAATAACCTGCAATGGTTGATATGCCATAAAACCAAACCAAACCAAACTTGCTGACAGAATAGAAGTAATGTGTGTGTGTGTGTGTGTAAAAAGTATTGCTAATGATTTTACTATAGAGATGCACTAAAAATGAGAAATAAATAAATTATCAGTGGTCAAGAATGAATGCAAACATTCCTTACAAAATTGGGCTATATATATATATATATAGCCCTATTTTTATACAACATTTGGTCTGTCACAAACCCACTAAGTGAGATAGTGAGAACCATATACTCAAGTAATATATATATATATAAGACAAATTGATTTTATGAGATGTCCTGTCAGCTAGAGTAGTAGAATATGCCGACTGCATTTGCTGCAGAGGGTTAAAACCTTCCAATGAGGCATAGCATGGCACTAAACCATCTGATGGTGAGGCTTCAGTCCTGGAGCTTTGGGGAATATGGAGCATCCCTTCATTGCCATTACTCCAAGGTCCACTTTGAGTTCCATCAATCAGTCAAATAGAACTATCTAATAATTTCCTATACTTGAAACTGTTTATCAGTGTGCAAGCAAATTATTTATGTTAAATAGAATTATTAGTATTAAATAGCAGTACTTGAAACCATTTAGTGTTCTTGGTATGACATTAAACTGCATCTGATGGTGAGGCTCCAGTCTTGGAGTTTGGGGAATATGGAGTATTGTTGGAATTTGTTCGTAATGCTCGTTACCTGTGAGTAAATACTCGTTTGCATAAAAAAACAAAGAGCTACAACTTGAGGTGAGATTATATAGACATTGGGGTATTCCATTGTTCTCAAGTGGCTAAGTCCATTCTCTGGACAGTGATTGGTTGTTGGCCCAGTGAATGGGTATATTAGTGTGTGTATACACTAGCTTGCTTAAGATGTTACGGGCTCGATATTGAGTTACCGCCCATTTTTTTTTTTGTCTGCCAGCTGGACACTAGCTGGAACTGTTGAACTGGTAAGTGTTGTTCTTGTCTTTTCTGCACATTAGAATAGTTACTTCTATGCCTTTATTATCATTACTCTCAGGTTCACTCTAATTCAAAATTGTAGAACCAATCGGGGTCTCATCTATGGGTCAAATAGAACTGTTTAGTCTTTTACTAATGAGTATCAAAATTAGTTATTTTAAACCATGCAGCTCCATGCAAGTTGTTCATGTTAGATCAGAATACCAGTGTTAAATTGCAATACTTTAAACAATTCAACTCTGTTTAAACAAATGAGCTTTAACTTGTTTAAAAGTAAAGTTACCTACAAACTATTTGTTCACAGATCATATGTATGTATAAACAGGATTTGGCATTAAATAACTCCCAAAGGTTGATATGTCATTAAACCAAACGACATAACCTAATTTAATGAGACCAAAAACTAAACATCATACTTAACTTTCAAACTATTCTGCCGTACATAGTCTCCAGTTTTACAAAACATAATTTTCTATCAGTGCAAAACTTGTAGATTACTTTTTCTGAAATCTTATATACACATATTTATAGAAATTTTATTAAAAGTTAGTGAGAATATATGAACAAAGTTTGCTTGAAAATACTCAAGTATGAATATGTTTCACAGTGACAAGTTCAGTTTTTAAAAAATTACTAAATTAAGTGATAAATATATTAATTTAAGTAAACAAAAATTTTAAGACAATATCATCATTATTTATCTAGTTTTTTATATTTTGAATATACATTTTTTTATTGATTGATTTTAAAAGAATGTCAACCTGTCTAGGATTAATTTATGCTCACAGATCAGGGAATTATATTCATTGCACATTCATGTTGATATCTTTTTTATAGTTATTCCTTAAATAACTATCCTATGAATAATTTTTAAACAAATCTAATTGAACCATAGATAGAAACCAAATAGGTACCACCACTTCTGTTCTGAGTGGACCTGGGAGTTATGGCAATGAAGAAGTACTCCTCACTCCCCTTCAGAAATAGAATCTCACTATTAGTGTCATACTCAGAACCCCCTTTTTTGGAGAGGCATCTTACCCCTCTGCAAGGGGCGTAGTCAATATATTCTAAGCCACACTGATAGAATGAAAGAAAGAATGTGTAAACAAAGTTTTCTTGAAAATGCTCAAGTATGAATATCTGTGTAATAATGGCAATGTCACTTTTTTTTTTTCAAAATTACTAAATTAATTTTATAATAAATATATTTATTTGAGAAAACAAAAATTTAAAAGCAATATCATTATTTAATTACTTTTTATATTTTGAATATATATTTAAAAAAATTTTCTTTTTAGTTTCATGCCTACAAACTATTCACAGCAGCTTTTGTATGCTTACACCATATCCTTTAAGATTTGTGACATGATATTACAAAAAAAGTTTGAGATAAAAAAATCGAAAATTCCAGAGACCTTTTCGTTGAGGAAAACATCAAGAATCTGAGAAGTGACGGAACATTCAATTATTTTTGCTGAATTTTTTCTTTTTTTTTTGCATATATTTGCTCTTATTTTTTCTCTTCTCTTTATTTTTTTTTGTTTGATTTTTTTTTTAAAGATATCTCTAGTTACTAAAAATGAATGATTTTCAAATCAAGTCAATGGAAAAAGGAAAACTAGAAAAGTGATCAATACTTTTAGTTTCAGACTACCTAACGCAAACTAACTCATTCGTGAGTTAGTAACACATGCAGTTACCAAGAATATATCCTAACACAACTCACTAAGTACCACATCTCATGTTAATTCTTTAGAAAATTTTTTTTACCAGGTTTCATATTGCAAAGGTACATTTTCATAACTATTCCTCCATATTTTAGATCACTGAAACTTTTGAAAGTCTTTCTAGAATATATAAATAGCAAATATAAAAAGTGTAAGGATAAACTACAAGGGTCAGATGAAAAGTTCATAGGCTAACCAAGATACTATCATGGAATGTGACTAAATGAGGTTTATTTTTCAATGTAGTCCCCTTGTGATCAACACACTTCTTCCATTGGTGTTGCAGTGCTTAGTAAAAATTGATAAAAAATATCAACAACAGAGATGGTATCATTATATGAACTTTTCAGCTCCCTAAACTCATATTATACTGCCCTGTCAGCTAGAGCCACAGAATGCACTGATTGTATCTTTGCAGAGTCCCCCTCCTCCATGAATGTCCTGGTATGACACTAAACCATTTAATCCTGAGGGTCTAGTCCTGGACCTTTGGAGAATGTGAAGTACTCCTTCATTGCCAATATTCTCAGATCTACTCTGACCCAGATTATTAGTACCTGTTAGGGTCCTATCAATGGGCTAAATAGAATGGTTCATTCATTTACAATACTTGAAACCATTTAACTGTGTGCAAATAAATGATTAATATTAAATAGAATTATTAGTATTAGTTGTTGGTTTCTTTATTTAATGGCATATCAACTTTTGAAGGTTATTTAATGCTGCAACCATCCTTCTAGAAGAACAGTAGTGGTACTATTTAACCCATAGCTGGGAGGATAAGGGCGTTTATACCTTTCCCATGGGTATTTGTCCGAAAGTGAACATAAGAGCACGACTGGAGTTCAAACTTGCTCACTACTATTTTGCCATCCATTGCTTTAACCATTGACTCCATGAGGACACCCGCTATTAGTATTAGATAGCAATATTGAAACCATCTCTGTGCAAATAGAACTATTAGTGTTTGATAGTACTTGAAACTATTTAACTGTGTGTAAACAAATGAGCTCTTGCTTTTTTAAAAATGTCACCTACAAACTATATGCTCACAAATCATGTATATAATATATATATATATATATATATATATAGTCATCCACAGACAGATCTGTTTTGTTTTATCAGAACTCATCAGTGTGGCTAGACAGTATCTCCCCGTAGCTGGGATCAAAACCCGGTTGACTCAAACGCCAAGCCAAAGCTTCTAACCATTTAGCTACGAGGAGATATTAGCTACGAAGTACATTTTTAAACGGTTATGAATCACAATTAATATTGTTTACATACATCTGTTTAAACGGACGCCGAGATCTCAATTCAAATACGAAGAGACTTGCAAAGGCGCTAATGGCAACACGATTACTTCTTCGCTAGAGGACTCGACCCTACAGGGGTAGGGGAGTATATATCTATAATATATATATATATATATATATATATATATATATATATATATGTATATTTATGTATAAGATATATGTATGTATAAATAGGATTTAGCATTAATAACCCATAAGGATTGATGTAGAAGAGAAGACAACTTACCCCGTTTAGTAAAGCGAGCATATTTATACCTAGTGTGCAAAATGAATGGTACTCCAAAGAAAGAGAAAAAAAGAAACAGTTATTCTCATCTCTCTTATGCGATCCATTTTATCTACAATAATTTTTTAGAATTGGAATAACAAAACAAAAAATTTTATTTCCAAAAGCATAAATAAACCACACAAGAATTATTTCATCGTTGCTTTGTAAACCAGTATCTTATAGTTTGCTATTGTTTGTCAAACAACTGTACCTTTTTGATTGAAACAAATTTTTACTCATTTAAACAATGCAAATTTGTTATATTCTCATATGCATATACATGCAGGATAATTCACAACGACATAATGATAAAGGACGAGTAAAGACTTCTTTAGAAATATATGTACCTCTCACTTTATTGTAAGGGTTCGAAAAGGGTTACTCAAGGTTTGCGTGTGAGAGAGAGTTGGAGACCGAACAGAAACTGCAATATTTTGACCCCACTCTTATGGCAGTCAGCGTTGTGTTGTTCTCGTTCTCCTGATGCTCAACCGGAGGCCCTGGGGCCCACTCTGCTGAGTGATGGCTTTCTTTACTGCATCTTATCAGCAACTTCTCTGGACCCCAACTCAATCGGGGGCCCCAAGCCCCTTCGGCCTGGTATGGCTTTTCCTACCACATCTCGTCTATAATTCCGTCTGATCTCTAACTGCAACTCACTTGACTTCTGTCTTGACTGAGTTATATAATAGTTCAACACCCACTCAGTCGCCTACTTGATCTTTGAAATCGCATGTTTGATCGTCATCAAGCGGAAATAACTATCATGCAGTTCACAGGTCACTCTCTTCCGGTGCATCAGTCTATGAGTGTACCATGGTAATTTTTTTTACTTCATCCCATTTCGTGAGCCAATTTCCGCCCACACAATTTCCTCTCATAACTGCCATTAGAATGTGTCACTTCCTTCCAGTGCATCACCTTGGAATAGTATTTTTGGCCGGGTCGAAGCAAATGGTTTTCAGTGGCAAAATTAACAAACAGACAAACTTCTGACTCAACGGAACTGTGGGTAAAGTGAAAATGCTGTCCCGTAAATACAATGACAATCAAGGTCAGCAAAAAAGTGGGCAGCACTACCCTTAGACACACAAAGCAAAATCATAAGGTAGAAGGTGTCTCCTACAGACACAGATTGGACACACCGTGTCTCTAGACTAGTCAAGATTAAGTCATTGAACTTCATTCTCTCTCTAACTGACCTGTTTGACCGATTTACGACATCACACTTATATCCGGGTTTCTATTATATGCAGGTCTCTTATATCCGGGTCTAATTTATATACATTAACACAGGCTCTAATTTGGGATCAGATAAAAAAAATCTCTTATATCCGGGTTACACTGTATTAGCCCTTTCCCTTATTGACCAGGCCATCCAATGTTTTCTATATCACTGACCACAATGCATTTTTATTTTGTTTTTTCCTTTCTTCTCTATGATAGTCTGAATTGCTTGACAATTTCATTTTCCCATTGTTATTTAGGTGTTATGATGGTCATTTCTCCTCTCTTGGATACCACTCAACAATTGTATGAGTCCACTTGTCTGTGAATCTTGTAATATGTCCATCCCAACAAAACTTCTGCACTTGGTACTCAACAATCACATTCTTCACTGCTTTGTTCTCAAATCATCTCGCTTTAGATATACTCACTCAACGATATTCTCAGTATGGATCTTTCTATAGCCCTTAGTGCTGTAACCACTCTCTGCTTTTCCTTCTTTGTGTTTTGCTTGCATTGCAGGCAAAACAGTGCTATTTAAAAGATTAATACATAGGGTCTTGTCCAGCCTTGGGCAAATGCCTTCCACCCTAATATTCTCCATGAGATTTCTGTATCCATATCTTAGCACATATTCCTTATCCTAAGTAGACAGTGTCCTGGGTATGACACCAAACTGCATCTGATGGCAAAGCTCCAGTCCTGGATCCTTGGGGAATGTTGAGTACCTTTTCATACTCCTGGTTTTACTCTGATCTAGAGTTGTATCTTTTTGGGTGCCATCTATGATTCAAATAGTACTATTCAATCATCTACTAAGGATTATTATTATTGGTTATTTGAAACCATACAACTGTGTGCAAATTAGTTTTATTAGATAGGATTACTTGATAAATAGAATTACTAATGTTAAATGGCAATACTTGAAACCATTTAACTGTATTTAAACAAATGAGCTCTAACAACTTGTTTAAAAATAAAGTTACTTACAAACTATTCACTTATAAATCATATTTACATATATAAACAGGATTTAGCATTTATGACCCACAAGGGTTGATATGCTATAAAACATCAACCAACCAACCAATCAACTCTTTAGATTTCATCACTTCTCACTACCATACAACCCTTGCATATACTACCTGAATATTGCAAAACTTTTGATTCATGCTATTATTTGGTATATTTTTCTATAACTTTAATAGTCATTAACATACCAAATTGTTAGATATTTCCTTTTTAACAGGCCACATAAGTTATATTGGTATCAGAATGGGATGTGCCTGTGTCTTAAGGTAAACAAAATGCAGTAGAAATACCACGTGAATTGCATGGGTGGCATGCTCAAAGAAAAAGTGACCATGAGGATTGTGTGGGTGTCCAGAAAAATTATACTGTAATTAAAGATTTTCGACCTGAGGGAGAGAACGAAAGGCCAGCAGAAGAGTCACTAGAGGTCTTTGGGCTCTGACCTAGTGCCAGATGGCCCAAGAGAGTTAGAGAAAGGTCTGAACTGTATGAGACTTGCTAAAGTTGAAAGCGGGTATGATCCCAGAAGAAATGAGAAAGGGTGCCTTGCAAAGGTCCTGAAGTATAGATCCTAAGATGATTAAATGCCTCAAGATAATTTAGAGAAGTGTGAAGAAAAGTTGAAAATGGGTATGATCCCAAAAGAAAAAGGAAGAGGTGCCTTGCGAAAGTCCTGAATTTGAAAACCATATAGAAGCTGGGATGATTAGATGTTTTGAGTTGGCCCCTGTAATAGTCTCACAAAAGAAGAACGAAGAAGCAGTTCATTGAAGGTTTTGTATCTCCCTCTGTATATATAACTTAGTTGTTTCCGACTCTCTCTTTCATGCAACTAATTCATACATCTTTGTAATAAAAGAAAAGAAGAAGATTATATTTTCATACATTTAGAGTTATTGTCTCTTCATTCCTGGTATACAACAAAATATCATTTGGGCATTAAGTTGTTTTTTAAGTGAATTAAACCCTACAAATTGAGGCGCTCATAGTGTAATGGTTATTGTTCTAGAAAGTGGACTTAGCAACCCGAGTTCGAATCCCGAATAAGGCTGTTTGCATTTCATATAGAATTTATACTCTTAGGAGAGGTATAAATCCAGCTATTTTCTCTCTAGTTAGGGGTAGATAATAAGATAGACTGATCTCTTGAACTTTGGTATGCCAACCAATGTAGTTGAAGGAAAACTTTGAACTCATATCAGTTATAGATCTGGAGTGGGATGGGCTCCACCAGGATATTCCTACCTAAGATATGCTACATGAATAGTGCCCCCACAACCAAACCAGGTTATGGGACCAATGAAGAAAAACCATTGCAATATGACAAAACATTTCTGAAATATACTATATACTAGCATGAATCAAAAGTTTTGCAATATTTTGGTAGTATATGCTAGTTTGTGGTTTATAGATCACATTCCTGAAGCAATTCAAGCTGTGGAAGGAACCTGCTATGGTAAATTATGCTTTAGAAATTCAAACTGGGCCATAACACCATGGAAGCAACCAAAAAAGTATTTGTTGTACAAAAGATGAAGTTGCAGTTGATCACTTTACAGTAACCAGGAGGGTTCACTCAGTTTGCAAGGACCTCAACAAATATCAATTATTAAGAATACTTTATTTATCCATTTCCTATAGATCACCAAACAGTTTGATGTAGGGCAACCAAATTTGTGATGCCTACTTAATGGGCCCTGGCAAAGTTTTTAATGTAAAAAGAAACTGTTCCTCATGAGAAAAGCAAGGATGCTCATCAAAAGAAAAATATTAACACATTATTTATCTTACTAAAATAATTATTTACAAGTAATTAATCAAAACTAATTAGGTTCATAGGTAGTTCTTTAGCTCAATATATAAAATGATTAACCCTATATTACGGGTGCCTCGAGTAGTCTAATGGTTAGCAAAATTGACTAGCAAACCTGTAGGAGTGAGTTTGAGTCTCATTGGGTACCTCATTCATTTGGCTTTGTGCCACATCTAAGCAAAAAGCTTAGTAAATTACAACAGTATTTGGCATTAAATAACCCACAAAGTTTGATATGCCTTAAAATACAACCAGCCATCCAACAACCTAAGTATTGCTTAGTTAAGACTATTTGGATAAAAAACAAAAATTTTAAGTCAATAAATCTCTTAACAGATTAAAATGTATTTCTGAGCAAAACTTTGAAATTATTCAATATTAAGTGCATAAGATAATATAAAAATAGAATTGATAAATCTTTTCTGTTATTTGGATTTATCTATATATCTATTTATCTTTATTATTATATTGTCAGAACTGCCATTTGTAAATTGTTTGGTGTAGTTTTTTGATTGACAGCAAAGATTATAAAATAGACTTTGTTTAGAAAAATGAAATAGGTAGAAGGAATTTTTGACACTTGTCTATTAGATATGCCATGTCTAAGATTCAAATATTGATCTTTTACCTAATATAGACTGGTACTTCAGCTAGTATATATATAGCAACAAATAGACCCAAGGATTTATTTATAATGAGAATAAAAACATAAAAATATTTTTTTAAATGACAAGTTAGCTTGCAGTCATTTGACTTGTGTGAAAGATATGTAGTTTAGCTGCTGGGATGGGAGTTGACGTAAGATCAATGTCAACTGGGTCATTTGGGCAGGGGGTCTGATGTTGCAAGACCCGAAACCCCTGGGGAACCCAAAGGAAACATCGGTGATGACCCATCCAGATGCATCAAGAGGGATGTATAATATAAACAACAAATAGACCCAAGGATTTATTTATAATGAGAATAAAAATATAATTTTTTTTTAAATGACAAGTTAGCTAACTGGTTTCAATCCTTGCTCAACAGAGCTAAATCAAGGATAATATCGAATAAAAAATAAATTAAAAAACCTATAGGAAATATGTAGGGTGGGGAGAAAAAATATTTTTATTGGAGACTATATGAAAATAATATTAAGTCCTAGCAGACATTTTCTCTGGACAATCTGCTGGATAAAATATGAATTATCTCTAATTCTTTTAAATGGAATGACTGTGTGTGTGACTTGCTCAATATGGAGAACAAATCAGCACTAAACTTCTCATGACTGTCACAGTTTTTTATAAGGTGTTCTGCAATTGAAAACCTATATGAATTCTTAAGATTATCAATTGGGCCTATGTTAAAGTTCTATATTTTTGTAGGGTCATGTTGTTTAATTCTGGCATCCATCCTATGTAGCACAAACTGCAACTACACTTAAATAAGTAATAGAATTATTATTATGAGGGGGAAGAACATCTTTATGGGGAGATGTCAGAATAGGTTTAGTATTAAAGATAACCCATACATTGGTTGAAAAATAGCACTTCTATACAGTTTGAGAGATTTGCTTAGCAAATCTATCACTAATTCCACCTACCTAAGGGAGACGTAAATAAACAGGACATTTTTGCACTGATGCCAGTTTGATTTTATTAAAACCAATTATTTTATTCTTGATAACTATTTGCACAACATTCAGAGGAAAACCATTTTTGAAAAGTAATAGAAATAATAGTTCTGTACCACAAAAAATATCTTATATATATGTATATGTGTGGGTGTGGGTGTATAATGTTTTATACACATGCTGCTACAAAGAAACTACGGCCTTCATCAGATGATAATTCTGAGGTCAGGTATGGGTTCAAGGCTAAAGCATCATTACAACTATCCTTGAACAGCCCAGCAGTATCTTGCAATAGCACCAGGCTTTGTTTTCCATCATATCATAAAAATTCAAAATCAAATTGCAGCATCTTCATTGTTGCATTTACAGTTTTCTAGCAATGAAGTATTAAATCAATGTTATAAGATTTAAATTAACTGACTAGATAACATGTGAATACACTTAATGAGAATAGAATTTTCTTGAAATTCATGTGCAAAGTCAGTATATAAAATTACAATTATGGAACATTGATTAAATGATTTTAATTATAGTTTGGTTTGATTTCTTTATATAATGCCAAAAACATTCTTGTAAAAAGATAGTGGTACTATTTAACTTATAGCTGGAGGGATAAAGGGTTTCATGCCTTTCCCAAGGGTTTTAGTTTCAAAATGAATGTAATAGCACAACTGGAGTTTGAGCTCACTTTCTATGATGTCACAGTCCAGTACTTTAGCCACCTCAACACAGATTCACCACTAATTTTAATTACATGAAATGATAATGTCAAATTGTAGTTTAAATGACTATTTTTAATGGGTAATCTATAAATAAAAGAATCCTTGCACAGTTGGCTGGGGCTGTAGAATACACTATTGCATTTCTGTAGAAGGATAAAACTTGCCCAATGAGTGTCCTAGATATGACACTAAACAATCCGATGGTGAGGCTTCAATAATGCTAGAGCTTTGGGAAATGCAGAGTACCCCTTAATTGCCACCACTCGCAGGTTCACTCTGACCTGGTGTGGTTGCAACCGATAGGATCCTATCTATGGGTCAAATAGAACTTAACTGCATACTTATGCAAAACTAAATTGTTTGAAATAGAATTGTTTATATGTATAAAAATGGATTTGGCATTAGTAACCTATAATGGTTGATGTATCATAAAACCAAACCAAACCAAACCAAAAGAACCCTGCATAATGTGGAGAACTCGCTACTCTGGAGCCCTTCAATCAATATTATATATATATATGTGTATATATATAATGTTTGAATAGTGTAGACACAGTCAGTAGCACTTGTGTTATATAATAGCCAAGGGATTTCGGTTCATGCCTTTGAGTTTAGTTAGGCTGAAAACCTTTCGGCTCAGCACATGGGTTAGTTAGGGGCAACACTGAGGCAGGTGTTAACGCGGGTGCGCGCGGGCGGATGGAGGTGTCACTCTGATGTCACAATACTCTGAGACAAAACGGGTGACGGGGTGTGGGTGACGTCACGCACCGGAAGCGCGTGGAGGTTTGTGTGAGAATCTGAAGAAAGTGAGAGTTGAGATTAGACACCGGACGAAGACGGTCGACTTTTGGAGCTCGCAGGTGCGAGGCGAACTTGTGCTCTATGCGGGCCGCTCGAGACGGGGGCCAAATTAATAAGACAGCATAGAAGATTGTGTCTCTCCTTCTTACGTCGAAACCTTTAACTGAAAGTTAATAAAAAGGTTTCGTACCTGAACAAGAAGTCATTACGTGTTTTCGAATTCCGGGATTCCTATGTTCATTGTATGTTCTATCGTAATGAACATTCGATGTCCATTTCACCCATTTCGCACATAGCCGTATTCGTGTATCTGACTACGCAACACTTGGTGACTGTCAGTTTTTTGCCTATGTAATGCTTAGACCAAGCAATTCCCATACAATAGAAGCTCTTTTATATTCTGTTATGGGAAGGTTTAGTTTGGTTTTATGGTATATCAACCGTTGTTGGTTATTTAATGCCAAATCCTCTTTGTACATATATATTAAATATATATGATTTGGTTTGGTTGGGTTTTATGGCATATCAACCATTGTAGGTTATTTAATGCCAAATCCTCTTTGTACATATATATTAAATATATATGATTTGGTTTGGTTGGGTTTTATGGCATATCAACCATTGTAGGTTATTTAATGCCAAATCCTCTTTGTACATATATATTAAATATATGATTTGTAAACCTATTTTGTAGATAATATTTTTAAACGAGCCTGAGCTCTTTTTTGCACACAGTTAAATGGTTTTAGGTATTGCTTTATAACTGTCACAATTTAACATCAGTCATTTGTTTGCACACAGTTTGTTCTATTTGACTCTTAGATAAAATCCTATCGGGTACTACCACTCTGGGTCAGAGTGGACCAGAGAGCAATAGCAATGAAGGAGTACTCCACATTCCCCAAATCTCCAAGACTGGAGCCTCACCATCAGATGACTTAATGTTACATCCAGGACACTTGGTGTTGATGGTGGGGGGACTCTTACCACTCTACTATGATGCAGTCAGTCCCAACTGACTGGGCTTGTTGTGAGAAGCCAGGTTTGGTTTTTTGTTTTGTTTTTCTGGTGCATCGTAATTTGCATGGCTATATTATATTAATTTTGTGATTTGTTAATTTATCGACCCTATAATGTTTAATTTATTATGATGGTGAGTCGTTTTCTTTTTGTTAATTAACACTAGGTCTATTATTATTATTATCTTACTAACTGGTGTTTCTTCTCTTGAGTCTGAGTGGCAGCAAGTCTCCTCATATCTCCAGGACTCTTCTCAGTCTTTAAGCTGATTTTAACAATACTGTGGTCTGTGTGGTCTCAATTCTTCCTCTAATCTCCAATTCCAGTCCTTTTTCCAACCCTTTGGAACTGTTCCTAGTGCACCTACTACAACTGGTATCACTACCACCTTCTTCACAGTTTTTTCAGCTCTGGTAAGAATTTGGTCTTCTGGTAAGGATTATTATTATTATTATTATATTTTTGGTTTTATTCTTATTTATCTATTTGAGATATATATATATATATATATATATATATATATATATATAAGTATCTAATATGCCTCCTGATATTTAACTAAAGAGAGGAGGAAGAGAAAAGAGGGGAAAAAAGATTTTTTTATTTGTTGTAAGATACAAGAAGCAAGAAGAGGTAATAGGAACAGTTAATATACATAAATATATGTCTATTTGTGAATGAAAAACTTTCCTGGTTGCCTAATGATCACGAAAATAAGAAACTGTCTGTAGTGATATGTCAGTTTGTATTTTAAATTTGGTTTCTAATTCAGTTTCAAATTCAATTTTAAAGTTATTTTTACTAATATATAGTAAAAATAACTTAAAAGGACTTGGATAAAAACAACTATATATATACCAACCCCTCCACATGGACAGGTTGTGATACAATGTCAATTTTTTTAGTGGAGTTTAACAGGTTTGAATTCAGAGTTTTCCTTCTTCTACACTGGTTACCTAACCAAAGCTAAAGAATCAGTCTGCCCTACTATTTATCTATAGCCGGAGGGAGAATATTTGGATTCATACCTTTCCCAAGAGTATCAATGCTATGTAAAATGCAATCAGCCTCGTCCAGGATTTGAACTTGTGTCACCATGTTCATTTCACATGACGATAACCATTACACCACAGGCACCCATTTATATATATATATATATAAAGTTTGGGTAGCATAAATACAGTCATTGGTGCTTGGTGGCTGTCCACTTCTGGCTGATGTAATCATTAAAACTTTGCGACTGACAGTCAGCAAGTGCCATTAACTCTGTTTCTACATTATTTAAACTTATATATGCTATCCTAACAGTTATCAGTCTAGTTTGTTGGGGCTGTAGAATATACCAACTGCAGAAGGGTAATACACCCACCCAACACATGTCCAAGATATGATACTAAACCATCTGATGGTGAAGCTCCAGTTTTGAGGAATGTAAAATACCCCTTCATTGCCATTGCTCCCAGATCCATTCTGACCTGGAGTGGCTGCGCTTAATAGGGTCCCATCTATGAGTCAAATAGAACTGTTTGAGGTGGGTGTCCTCATGGTGTAATGGTTAAAGCGATGGACTGCAGAATTGTAATATTCAAGTTCATACTCCAGTCACGCTATTACGTTCACTTTCGGGAAAATACCCTTGCAAAAGGTATGAACCCCCTTATCCTCCCAGCTATGGGTTAAATAGTACTACTACTGTTCTTCTAGGAGAATAGCTTTGGCATTAAATAACCTACAAAGGTTGATATGCCATTAAACAAAGAAACCAAACCAAGAACTGTTTGATATTTAAACCATGTGTAAATAAATGAATCATGTTTCATTGAATTGGTAGTGAGGCATAGCAATACTTGGAATTATTTAACGGTGTGCAAACAAATGAATAATGTTGAATAGAAGTCAGTGTTGAATAGCTATACTTGAAACTGAGTGCCTTAAATGAATTATTAGTATTACATAGCAATACTTAGAACTATTTAACTGTGTGCAAATGAATGAATCATGTTGAATAGAATTATTAGTGTGCTTGTAACCACTTCACTGTGTGCAAACAAATGACTGATATTTGATTAAATTGTTAGTGTTAGATGAAAAAACTTAAAACCATTTAACTGTGTGCAAACAAATGAGCTCTGGCTCGTTGAAAAATGTTACCTACAAATTATGCATTTACAAATCATATATATTTAATGTATATGTATATGTATAAACAGGATTTGTCATTAAATAACTTACAAGGGTTGATATGCTATAAAACCTATCCAACTAACAGATATATATGCCCTATCACAAATATTGAGCACTTTTTGTTTATAAATATAACAAACTACAATATATATATATAGTTGTTGTTGGCAACCGTAGCCAAGGGCGACCATAAGGCTCCCTTTTCAATAGCTACTACACCGAGGTGTAGGGGAGGGTGCTACTCCTTTCCCTGGATTGCTCCACTTTATCCTTGATACATACCTTATATTGCTGAGTGTTAAGCAAGGAGGTATCAAGTACCATTTTTAAAGTCTTTGGTATGATGCAACCTAGGATTGAACCTAAGTCTCCTGTACCATAAGGCTCCCTTTCAATAGCTACTACACCAAGGTGTAGGGGAGGGCGCTACTCCTTTCCCTGGATTGCTCCACTTTACCCTTGATACGTACCTTATATTGCTGAGTGTTAAGCAAGGAGGTATCAAGTACCATTTTTAAAGTCTTTGGTATGACGCAACCTAGGATTGAACCTAAGTCTCCTGGACCATTGGCGAACACTCTACCTTCTAGTCCAATGAGCTGTTTTTTTTTTTTTTTAGATAATATATATATATATATATATAAAGTTGTTTTTTTATCAGTCGTTTAGATAGTTTATATGTAGATGTTTTTATAGTTTATTAGTTTCATTACAACGTGCTAGTCTAATTATAGGGAAACAGTTTCTTGAGAGTATTAGTAACAATGCATTTACTTAATGAAAATGACATAAAGATTATAGTATTTAGTGATTCACTTTGTCTTTTTTTTTTATTCTTCTGTCTTATAACTTGTTCCCTACATCTCTCTAACCCTCCACCATTGAAGACATCTACTTTTAACTTCTTTTCCTGCTTTTGAAGAGGAACTCAAGAAGAGAAGTGTCCGGTGTTGTCGACAGAATAGTAAGTGGCAAAACAAGAAATATCGATATTTATTGATCGCTTTTCTCCTTTACCTTTTATTTGTCTTTGTGTAAAACGATGTGGTAGATATAATAATACCATATAATTTCTTTTTTTGCTTTTGTCTGTTCATGATTATGCAATGTTCAAACAACAAACTCTTTGTTACAGAGAAGAAAACTCTGCTATAAAAAGAATCTCTTCTCTCTGCTGCTTCAACTGAAACAAAAATAAAAAATGTAAAGCTTATTTAGGTTTTATTATTGGCAGTTTGGATTTCTTGTAGTTGTCATTTACTAAGCTTAGCTTAGTTTGACACAAGGCCAGAAGGTATTGAGTGCCAAGTGAGGATCAAACTTACTACTCAGTAATAATTGACTTATGAGACTAGCTTGCTTACTATAAGGCACACTTTGCATAGCAATTATTGTCATAGAAGATAGAATTAGTGACCCAAGTTCAAATCCTGGATGAGGTTGTTCTTATTTTACATAGTGCTTATATTCTTTATAAATGTATGCATCCAACTATTGTCCTTCTAGATATGGGTAAATACTAAGGCAGATTGGGCTCTTTAACCTTGGTATAGAAACCAGTCTCGGAGAAAGAAAACTCTGAATTCAAACCACTTAAAAATTTGATCTTGTTTATAATGAAGGGATTGAGTAAATACAAATATTATATTGGAGGCAAGCTTATTGTGGCAGTTACTGTCATAGGCAATGAAATCGATAACCTGATTGTATTAGTGTAAAGGGAACATAAAGCTACCTGAGCCAGAATTTGATTTCGGTTGGTCATGATTTCAATATCTTCACTGGGTAGATGACTCACCTGCTAACATGGCTGCCTTCTTGAATCTTCTTGTTAAAAGCAAGCCAGACAAGCTTTCCTCATATATAGGAGAGCACCTAAGCAAGTGGGTTGGTCTATTTTGCTAGGATAGACCTGCCCAACACATTTGCATGAGTGGTGTCTATCTGTGGTGCCAGGATGACCTGCCCAACACATTTGCATGAGTGGTGTCTATTCACCCTTATATTCATCCAGTAAATGGCAATGTGATCTGCATCAGTTTACTTGTGTGTCAGACCACATTCAAGTCAACCAATATTCATTATGGTGCTACAAACAGGATTTGACATTAAATAACCTACAAGGTGATGAACTATACTCAGATTCAGTCAGAGATAAATTAGCTCTTTAGATCGAGCTTAGATTACGCTGACTGCATCCCTGTAAAGAAGTAAGATTCCCACAAAAGGAGCAAATGCCTTCCACTCTGATCTTATTCTTTGTGAGATTTCTGCATCCATGTTTCAGCGCATATTTACCACCTGTCCTATGTAGACTGTGTCCTGAGTATGTTGTTGAATGTGAGGATTTAATAAAAATAAAAAAATAAAATAAGATAGATTTTTAAAAATATAGACGCTCCCAGAAGCTTCTGACAGGAAGCAAGAACAGTGCATGCCTAAAGAAAGGACTTTCCAGGTCAAAATAAATAGAAATGGCTTAATAGAAATTTGACCATTTCAGCCATACCCCAGAGACTGGACGGTACTTCCTTCTCTTAGGTACTTGCAGGTTGTTCACGTATTCACCCAGTCTCAGACTTGGAATAGGTTGCATCTCCTGTTAGCAGCTGCCTCTATTAAAAACATCTACTGGACATACCACAAACTTCAAATTCATAAACCTACCAAAAATGACTCTCAGTATATTTTAACACCTTGTCCAGGAGACACAACTACGTCTATTAGTTTCAAGAAGAATTTCATCACCCAACAAATAGTTGTTAAAGCTTGAATAAAATTTTTGAGTTGAAGAGTACTTTTGTCTCTTTCCTTACTTCCATCCATAATTCCCTTGCAGCCCTTCCACAGACAAAGAAGCCAACAAGTTAAATAGAGCAAAAAGAAAAAAAGGAGTCAGATACTTAAAACCAAAATCAATGATTTCTACCATCCAACAAAACAAATAACAAAGAAACCTTCTTGTGCCCCATATATGATGCTAAACTGTATCTAGTGGTGAGACTTCATTTCTGGAACTCTAGAAAGTGTAAAGTACCTCTTCATTACCATTACTCCTAGGTCCACTCTAACTTGGAGTAATAGTACCTATTAGAGTCCCATCTATGGTTCAAATAGATCTGTTTGAAAATTATTTGTATTCAATTGGAATACTTGATCCTATATAACTGTGTAGATTATTTGTATTTGGATAAGTTTCTTGAAGTTATAATTATTTACTGAAGATTATTATTATTAATTGCTTGAAAGCATATAACTGTATACAAACAAATGATTATTATTAAATAGGAATAACTACTTGAAACCATATAATTGTATTTAAAATATTAGTATTAGATAGAAATACTTGATATCATATAATTGTGTGTATTTAAAAAACCTCTTAAGAAACAACTATACAAAAAAATAACTATAAACATACAATGTATGTGATTATCTAAACACTTGGCACAGAATAACCCCACACCATTAAAGTTGATTAATCAATTAGGTAGATAATCAACATTAGAAAGATGAATTAACTTGAAAGAACTGATACAAGATATACTCTCACATGAGAACAAAGTATGTGATTAGCAATTAATAGATCTGGAATTATATCTTTTGGATAAACATGCCTTGGGAAAGGCATAAATCCACTTCTCCCCATAAGTAGAGTGTTCGTTAATGGTCTGGTAGACCCAGGTTCAATCCCAGGTCGAGTCATACCAAAGACTCAGAAAATGGTACTTGATGCTGCCTTACTTAACACTCAGCATTATAAGATAAGAATCAAGAGTAAAGTGGAGCAATTCAGGGAATGGAGTAGTGCTCTCCCCTACACCTTGGTATAGTAGCTATTGAAAAGGAAGCCTTCGGGTAACCCTCAACCTAGGTCACTAACTTACTAATAGAGAAATAGATAGATCCTGTTGGGATACAATGAATAATTATCTCCCCTAGATATGATGTATTGCATGAGTGATATTGGAGGTCACATGACAGTTTCGGTTTTTTTAACAAAAAAGTCAACTAGAATCTGCTATTTTTTGCAAGAAACACAAAAACATATAGAAATCAGATCATTTATAATAGTAATTCATTCTCTCTCTCCCTCTCCCTCTCTCTCTCTCTCTCTCAAATAAAAAAAAGAAAAGAAAGTGCAAGATTGGTAATTAAAGTGTGTACGAATGACACTTGAAATGGCTGGAACAAGTTTGAAGTGTGGTTTTGTGCAAAAATAGTTGCGTGAAAAGTAAAGAAATATGAACATATTTGCATGTATTTTTTAAAATTTATTTATGTCTATTTTTGTTTTAGTTTAAGTAGCTGTTGACTGTTAGAATGATTTAAAACTTTAATAGGATTATACAAAAATCATTGGGTCTAAATGCATATTCAACTAATCATCTTAGGTCTTAGCATTACTCTTGCAAACCAAGATGAAGTCAGCAAGTCTATTGTCTGCCAAATAAGAGGAAATTATTTTTATAACAGTCATAAATAACTATAAATGACCCTTTCAGAAATAAAGAGTATAAAAGACGAATATTAGTCAGCTACAGTTTACTCTGTGCTTTGTGCATTCTCATAATCTCTCTATGAAAAAAAGAAACAACTTTTGATTATCCATACAACTTAATCTCAAAAAGACATACACAGTGTGGGGAGAAAAAAAAAGATGCATCTTTCTCAATATTTGAATGCAGTAAATGATAATAAATACAAAAGATGTTTTTATACTAGGAGTGTATCAAAAGTTTGTTTTTTTTTGTTTGTTTAATCAGCTAACCACTTAATGTTGCAGTCCTGCACGTTACCCCCTACACCACGGGGACTTGTTCCTGTGGGAATATCTTGATAGCTCCTCTTTTTTTTTAAGCTTATATCATGCTGTACATACAACATGGTATTTTTTAATGATCATAGCTCCTTGAAAATTTTTTGAGACCTATTTACCCAACCCCTCCACCACAAGTAGAATGTGACACAAGGTTCATTTTTAAGCAGAGTACAGCCAGTTTAGATTCAGAGTTTTTTTTTCTCCTGGACTGGTTGCCTTACCAAGGCTAAAGAACCCAGTCTGCATAACTATTTACCCATAACTGAAGGAAGAATAGATAGATTCATTATAGGGTATGGATCAAGGGTAAAGTGAAGCAATCTAGGGAATGGAGTAGCACCCTCCCTTACACTTCAGTGTAGTAGCTATTGAAAAGGGAGCCTTCGGATCATCCTTGACTGCAGTCGCTAACTTTACTTATATATAAATTTTAAGTGGAATCATAGTCTTTAGATGTGTACATGAAATAAGATTTGGGATAAAGACCTGAAGAAAAAGAAAATACTTTTGATATATCCTAAAATATATCTATCTAGATATTCACCATCCAGATCACAGCACTATTAAAATCAGCTAGAATACTTAGAAGAGTCCTGGAAACATGTGGAGACTTGCTATCTCTCAGACTCCAGTGAAAAACCATTACTTAAAACTGGTGTGAAAACTTGCATAGTGAAAATAGTAATACAAAAATCAAAATCAAGCAGACGACAGAGTGAAAGTAAAAAGAGTGACAGTGATACCAATTGTAGTTGGTGCACTTGGGACAGTCCACAAAGGCTTGGAAAGGAGACTGGAGAAATGGGAAATCAGAGGAAGAGTCAAGACCATCCAGACCACAGCAATGTTGAGATCAGCTAGAATACTAGGAGTCCTGGGAACTCAAGGAAACTTGCTGTCACTGAAAGTTTGAGGAAAAACCACACTGATATTGTATTATTTGCTTGTTTTCTTGTTTCTGAAATTCTTTATTGAGCAAGGAGGTGGATGATTTCTACAAATCCCATTAGAAAAGAAACAATTGTTATAAAAGACAGTCTAATGTCAGACATTGTGAAACTGTACCATATGTCACCATTTTTTTTACCCTTTTCATACCAAAACATCTACCTAAAAACTGTTATTATAATAAAAGGTTACAATGTACATAAAGAACTTGTTCAATGAACAGGACTTGTTGGATAAATGCTGATTCACTGTACACAATAGAACAGGGAAAATGTAAAGGTTATAATTTTGTTCATCTGTTTTGAGATGTATCAAATATTTTAGTACAATACTTTATTTTTTCTAAATAATGTAAGATATTTCAGTGGAATGCTTTTTTTCAGAATCCTTGAGATTATTGCAATGTACAACAATTTGTTGACTTTTGAGATTTCTGTTTAAACTTTCACATTTTAAAATTTAGAAGAAAGAAAAACAAAACAAAAAAACAAGAGGTGCAGTTTGGGCATTAATAGTTTTGTAGTGATTTGTTGAATACACATGTTACATATAGACATATACACACAGACTTAAGTACGTTAAAGTAATATACGTATAAGAATTTATGTGTATATATATATATATATGAGATATATATCAATATCATTCTCTTTCTCATGTATGTATATATGTATAGAGTCAGCTGAAAAGTTCATAGGCTGATATATAGATATACATACTCTATTATGTATTTCATCTGATATTTCCCAAGAATGATCTCTTACATTCTTTTTCTGAAACCCTCTAATTTAATCTTAGATCTATTTACCCAATTGCTGTTTTTGATCTTATTTGGCAGTTTCTTCCAAAAATATATTATTCTATTTCCAAATTGCCCAGTTGGCTGGGGCTGTAAAATAGACTGACTGCATCTTTGCAGAGGGTTATGAGCCTCCAAAAGCGTCCGGGATATGACACTAAACAATCAGATGGTGAGGTTCCAGTAATGCTGGAGGTTTGGGGAATGCGGAGTACCCCTTCATTGCCATCGCTCCCAAGTCCACTCTGGCCCAGAGTGGTAAAACCTAATAGGGTGCTATCTATGGGTTAAATAGGACTATAGTGTGTCATCATCATCTTGTCATGCCACCAGCATGGATATCCCTGACCCTCTCTCGCCACTCCACCCAATTGTTCATCGGTTCTAGCAGGTCCTCAGGACTACATCCCATATTGGTACAGAGCTGCTGTATGTAGGTTTGAGCTGGTCCCCCTGCTTTTGCTCAGCCATGTGAGTTGGTCCCTTGGAGAACATCACTTATGAGTTCGTCCCTACTTCTCCAGCAGTGTCCTGCATGTCTGGTTCGTCTAGCTTTGATAGTTTTCATAATGGGTGGTAGGTGGCCATATAGCTGCTACTTTGTGGGGTGTTACCTCCAGGACTTGTTCAATATTGCTTGCAGCATTCTTGTGTAGCTGCCGTCAAGCTTTTTCTCCATCTGTTTAGTTAACATCCATGTAGTGAATCCATATAGCAGTATTGACATGAAACTAAACTGAACTATTTGAAATAGAACTGTTTTGACATTTAACTGTATAAACAAAAGCTATACAAATACTAAACTAAATTGTTTGAATTAGAACTGTTTGACTAAACTGAATAGCTTGAAATAGAAATGTTTTTGACAATTAAACTGTGTACTTATGCTAAACTGAATTGTTTGAAATTGGACTGTTCATTTGTATAAAAGTGGATTTGGCATTAAATAACCTGCAAAAATTGATGTGCCATAAAACCTAAACAAACCAAACTAAACCTATTTGCAAAAAGGTCCATTTGGTTAGTAGACATAGTTTTTGTAACCTCCTTGTAACTACTTTTTGTAGTGGATCAATCTGTTCCAAAGAATGAACAGATTGGAAGAAACTTGCTAATATCCCTGCTGTTTCAACTGGTGTGTCTGCTAATTCACCTGTCTTATTGTTTTTTCTTTACTAACATTTTTGTGAATTTTAGTTTTTCATTTTATATTTTTGAATAAGGGTTTACAATTGTATTTGATATTTTTAGTCATTTTATTTTCATGTTTAAATTTTTCGTTTACTTCCAATTTTTCATATTAATTTTACTTAAAGCATTTTGATAGTTTATTAATAAATTCAAAAATATGCTCTAAATACTAACAGTGTTTAAAACAGTCACAAATTGTAGGAATACTGAATGGGAATGAGACTCTTACCCTATGTTGCAGAATGAGAATCTTACCCTTATGTTGCAGAATGAGAATCTTACCCTTATGTTGCAGAATGAGAATTTTACCCCATGTTGTAGAATGAGAATCTTACCCCATGTTGCAGAATGAGAATCTTACCCCATGTTGCAGAATGAGAATCTTACCCCATGTTGCAGAATGAGAATCTTACTCCATGTTGCAGAATGAGAATCTTACCCCATGTTGCAGAATGAGAATCTTACCCTTATGTTGCAGAATGAGAATCTTACTCCATGTTGCAAAATGAGAATTTTACCCCATGTTGTAGAATGAGAATCTTATCCCATGTTGCAGAATGAGAATCTTACCCCATGTTGCAGAATGAGAATCTTACTCCATGTTGCAGAATGAGAATCTTACTCCATGTTGCAAAATGAGAATTTTACCCCATGTTGCAGAATGAGAATCTTATCCCATGTTGCAGAATGAGAATCTTATCCCATGTTGCAGAATGAGAATCTTACTCCATGTTGCAGAATGAGAATCTTACCCCATGTTGCAGAATGAGAATCTTACCCCATGTTGCAGAATGAGAATCTTACCCCATGTTGCAAAATGAGAATCTTACCCCATGTTGCAGAATGAGAATCTTACTCCATGTTGTGTTTGCTGGTTCTTAGCAAGTTGAGTTGAAATGCTTGTTGAATAGTCCCACCAGGAAAGAACAAGATGAAATTAAAAAGTTGAATGAATACGTCTTGGCTGCTATAATGACTCACACATACACATATACATACCCTTGGTCAGCCCACAACTATACACCCATATACACCTACACGCACACACATACACCTATGATAAAGCTCAGCCTATATATAGTGTCACAAAATATCATGCTTACCAATTAAAGACAGGAATTTTGAGTGGTTTTATAGGTGTTATTTACTCTTTCCTGATACCATCCTTGTTCTTGTGGCTTAGTTGTTAAAGCAGCTGGTACATAGTACCAGAATATTATGGTGCTGTGTTTACATTTGTAGTACAAGCAATAGCCTCCATAGGGCCGGGAATTTGAACCTTTTTTGTTTATTAACTTACATATCTTCATGAAAACATAGTTCAGCATTATCAAGTTAAAATCCAACCTGAAGGGTGGGTTTTCTGCTAGTAATAATAATTTTTCATTGCCTAAATTAAGGGTTCTCAAAGTGTTCCTTATAGACCTCAGAGGGTGAATAAAATTTTGGCAGGGTCAATAAAAGAATAGGGTTCCAGAGGCAGTGAATTTACTCATTTGTATTTATAAATCCATATAGACCAGAGCTTCTTAAAGTGTTTCATGTTGACTCTTGGGGGTGAGTAAAATTTTTGCTGGGTGAATAAAGTATAGGGGTCCGCAACAGGCGGGGGTATTTACTAGTTTGCATTTATAAATCCCTTTGTAACAAGAGTACAAAAATTGTTGAGTCATATAGACCAAAGCTTCTAAAAGTGGTCCATGTAGACACTTGGGGGTGAGTAAAACTTTTGCAGGGTGACTAAAAGCATAGGGGTCTGCAACAGGTGGGGGTATTTACTAGTTTGCATTTATACATCCCTTTATAACAGAACAAAAAAATTACTGTATCATATAGACTAGTTGCCAGATATTATACACCTAGCATAACGCCTGATTGGGTGCAATGGCCACTAGCGATGTGTTGTTCACATAAAACCTGTACAATACATATGAGTCATTTAAATCTGTGAATTAACTAGCTCTAACTTTATTAAACATTTTTGGAATCACAAACCTGCAGGAAGTGTCCTTGTGGCATAATGGTTACAGCACTGGACTGCGGAATCGTAGCAATCGAGTTCAAACTCCATTCATGCTATTATGTTCACTTTCGGACACATACCCTTG
The DNA here is from genome assembly GCA_963585895.1 of Sepioteuthis lessoniana. NCBI lineage: Eukaryota > Metazoa > Mollusca > Cephalopoda > Myopsida > Loliginidae > Sepioteuthis > Sepioteuthis lessoniana. Next base: position 127,701 of record CAUZXS010001712.1, on the reverse strand, counting down.
GGAAAAGTATAAACCCCCTTATCCTCCCAGCTATGGGTTAAATAGTACCACTACTATTGTTTTAGGAGAATGGCTTTGGCATTAAATAACCCACAAAGGTTGATATGTCATTAAACAAAGAAACCAAACCAAACAAACCTGCAACCTAATATTTGTGATCTCCTTGAAGAATAATTAAAAAATTAAAGGTGCATTTGCATTTATAGTTTAATGATTCTTTTCATGTATAATTTGTTAAACACTAGTGTAGTGAGAGAAGAAACTTACCTCCTGAAACAAAGCGTATAAGACTGTCTTGTATGTCAAGCAGTAGGAAATATGTTCGCTTCTGGAGGCAGAAGTTATAGTGCACCAAACTTGTCTCTCGTGAGAAGAAATCTACCACGCATGTAAATTTCTATATGCTGAAACTTACATAAAAGAGCATGCCAGCAGCAGGAGCGGGGTTGTTGTTGTTCTCTGCAAACTGCTTTTTTGACTGACAGAATGAATGAGTTGACCAGAGGTATACTGAGGAAGGACTGCTAGTCTTGTGTGTTGTTATTTTTAGTCAACTAAGGCTACCCAATTGTCTGAGGACTGGGCTACTGCTCTTGTTTTGGACTAGTTCGGCAACAACTAGTAAATTAGTGATGTTTTGTTATTTAATATTTAATTAATCTGTTAGGGAGTTTTTGGAAATAAATTTGGTAACAAGGAGTGTGCTTAGAGTAAAGATTATCATTGTTGGAAGTGAAATCAGTGACCCAAATTCAAATCACTTCACACTAATGCCTTGAGAAAGGCATGAATCCATCTGTCCCCACGCATCTATGGATAAATAGTAGTTCAGAATGGGTTCTTTAGCTTTGGTAAGACCACCAGTCTAGGAAAAGGAAAACTCTGAATTTAAATCAGCTGTATTCTGGTAAAAAATGACCTTGTAGTGGAAGGGCTGAGTAAATACTAATGTGAATCAAAAGTTTTGCAGTATTTTGGTAGTACATGCTAGTTTATGGCACATATATCATGTGACCAAAGCAGTTCAAGCTGTGGTAGGTACCCATGTGGTCGGTAGTTACTACACTGACATTGCTTCACTGCATGTATGATTTGAAAGTCACGAAGATGTACATAAAATGTTGTCTAATTTTGGTCACTTTATTAGTTTGAACTGGCCCATAATGCTGCGGATGCTACCAAAAGCATTTATTGTGTGAAAAGTGAAGTTAAACTCAGAGTACAGTAACCACATAGTTCAAGAACCTTGACAATCAAGGTCAAGTCTAAAATAGTGGATTCGAAACTTTTACTCCAAGCCATAGAGGTAAATCTGGCAAATAGGACTTGGGGAACATTTCACTGTTCAGTGTTTAGAAATCACTGTGTAATACCCCTTCTTTTAGGCGATATTAACAATTCGTATCCACGGATATTTTCTCCGGCCATTTCGTCTCCCACACTGATAGAAAAGTCCAAAATTCTTTTGATATGGATGCTTTTTTTTTTCTCTCAATTGGACTTGAGAGAGATGATGTGACACTCAGCGCTACTATATTTTACTCTTTTTGTCAGCACATGCAAAGACCCACGGCATGTGCAGACCTCCTGCTATCACAACTACCTCTAAGCACATGCGAAGACAACTGCCCTTTCTTTCAAAAAGCTACCTCTATTTGTTTAGAAAATCCAGAACTAAATTTCCTGCTGATTGAAGAAACATAAATTTTTTATCAGGCTGAGAATCTAAAATTTGTTGGTACTAAAAAATCTACCTGTTTGATCTCTCTGGGGCATGAAGTTAAAACCAGACTTAGTGGCAGCCAGGGCCTTTCACCCAGTGATCTGACATCTTAAGAGAAAGAAAAACTTTTCTTTCCCTTTTTTTCCTTCGCTCGGGTAGGCCCACCCACATTCAAATCCGGACACACACACACACACTCCTAGTTCAACTTCATATTCAGCATGATACAAAAAATATGTTCTCTTCTGCATCATGTCACACTGCTCTAATGTGCAGAATAAACAAGAATAACAACACTTACTGGCTCAGTGGCCCCAGCTAGCATCCAGCTGGCAGACAAAAAGTAAAACTCAATACCGAACCTGTAACACCTGAAACATAACTGAAGCAAGCCAGTGTATATATACACTAATATGCCCACTCACTGGGCCAGCAACTAATCCCTGTCCAGGGAATGAACTTGGCCACCTTCGAATGGTGGAACGTCCCAATGTCCATATAATCTCACTTCAACTTGTGACTCATGATTACGCATGTGAACACCGACTCATCTGTACTGAGCCTTACGATAGAATTCCAACATGGCGCTGTGAACACAGTGTAGTTCATCACCTTCACAACCAAAATATTGCAAAACTTTTGACTCACCCGTGTATATATTCACCTCAGTTCATCAAGTAAAAAGTTTGAGAAGTTCTGGCCTAAATTAAGACAAAAATTGTTAAAGTATTGGAATGCTTTGAGACATAGAATAAAATAAGTTGCTTTTGTTTTTATTTTTTCTTTAAGAAAATCATAAGATTATAATTTCTTGTCACTAAACACCTATTGGTGTCTATTTATATTTTGTTTATCTATATTTTTACCTGATTTGGTTGCAGCTGGACTCCATTTTATCTTGCCTTGTGTCACAAAACAATTTTATCAAATGGAATTAAATGCTTCTACTCAATTGCTTTTCTTCTATTTTCTTTCTTTTTTGAGAAATATTGCATTATACAACATCTGTTGCTGATTCTTACAAGAAACCTTTCAGATTTCCTTGCAGACTCAGATACCGTCTGGCACTTGTTAGAAATCAGTTCATAAATAGCAACTGAGTTTAGATTTACACCATTACCTATCGCACTTACAGATTCAGTTGAAGTGTTAGTGAGGAGGACTGAAAACCTGACAGGTCAGGAAAGAAAAGGAGTGTTCGGCTTTTTATTAAAATATGACTGGGTTACTTGGCATTGCTCAGGAAAAAGACAATCGACACTAAAAGGTTATGTGACAATTTGCACTTACCTGAAGCAGAAAGGTTGTACTGCTTCACGTGTTGGTTGTGTAAATAGCCATTTTGTAATATAATCTTTGTGTCATCATATATGTATATTCATAAGTTATTGTGTACATAAGTGACCAGACCCATTGGAACCGTACCAGAATGAGGGTGATATTTGGTTGGAGTGCATTGAATGGATCTCTGTGAGAGAGATTAATGAAATGAATATCATCAAAGAAACCAGATTTTGTTTATAAAGAAGGAATATGAATTTTCATCTGTCTTTGTCAGTGAGAGGACATGAGAAACAAGTCTTGTAGTATTGTTATACTATTTTTGGCTTGTAAGACTTTTGCAAAATCTTTGACGATTTGATATAATACAAAATATTGATCCACTCTGCTGCAATATTCAGTGCTGTTCACTACAAATTATAAAGTAAATTCTTACATGTATTTTAAAACCATAGCAAACAGTATTCTGAAAAAATGCAAAAGAACAGGGTTTTTTTTGTGCTGACAATGTTAACAGTTTTTACTTTTGAGGTGAAATGAATTTCCAGCTTGAAAGTTCTGCCCCCACTTCTTGAAAGTTTCACCCTCATACTTTCACATGACCTCAAAGGTCAGAACTAATAAAATCCGTCCTGATTATTTTTGAGGTAGAGAAGCATTTTTATATCATATAGTAAACTCTAAAACTCTAATTTTAATCAAAGGTTGAAGACATTCGCCACAATAAAAGATGTGTTCAAGGCAAAGCCGAACAAGATTCTACATGCCAACCTCTTCAATAGCAATGTTATATGCAAGCAAAAAATGGGCTAACATGAAGAAAGAAGAACAGTCACTAATTATGACACAGTGGGCTATGGAAAGATCCATGCAGAGAATATTATTGCATGTGTGAATTCATAGTGATGTAATTCAGGAGTGGAGAAGAGTGATGGATAGGATTACTGAAACTAGAAGTTTTGCTGGGTCAGACATGCTGTAAGGTTCCAGACAACAGATGGACCCATGCAGTTGTTGACTGGTATCCAAGAAACCAGAGACGATCACTTGAAAGCCTTGCATGGCAATGGGAAGATGAAATTGTCAAACAATTTTGGATAATATAGAGAAGGGCATTGTGGAAAACATCAGGCAATTTGCATGATAATAAAAAAAATTATATAGTAAAATTCATTATCTCTTTTTCTTTGGTAGAAAATAGCAGTTTTAACCTTAAGTTGACCTGTGATGATCTTGAGTGACCTTGAAAGTCAATACCACCTATCACATCTTCATCTTCAAGTCAATTTACTCTTAAAGACAATTTTTTCAGTATCCAAGTAACAACCATTTGACTGTCTATCAGATGCATATAAGAAATTATTATTTTTATTGTCATAGATATATTTTAGAAAAGAACAATTTGAATATTTCAAGTTTGACTCATAAGTATCTCTAGGTTTGGTTTGGTTTCTTTTGTTTAATGGCATATCAACCTTTGTTGGTTATTTAATGCCAAAGCTATTCTCCTAGAAGAACAGTAGTGGTACTATTTAACCCATAGCTGGGAGGATAAGGGGGTTCATATTTTTCCTAAGGGTATTTGCCCAAAAGTAAACGTAATAGCGCAACTGGAGTACGAACTCACTTACTACAATTTCGCACTCCATCGCTTTAACCATTACACCATGAGGACACCCCCTACAAGTATCTCTTCCTTTACAAGTTAATGTCATAATTTTAAAATCAGTGTAAAATATTTTATTGAATATCAAGTAGTTCCTTTATTAATGGAAAATCATGTCTTTAAGTTGTAGGGATGCTACTTCAGAAATTTTTTTAAAGAATTGTTTTAATACTGTATAATACATTCACTGAGAAAAATACAATGGAGATATATATATATATATATATATATATATATATATATATATATAATGTTGAAGTTCTTTCATGTCAGATTTCACTTGTATTGAGATGTTGAATTTGTTAGATATGAGTCAGCATTCAGTTGCATAACAAGTTGAGTTACGAGTTGAAGTTGTAGAAGTCACTGCTCTAATATGCAGAATAAACAACAATAATAACAACACTTACCAGCTCAGCGGTCCCGGCTAGTGTCCAGCTGGCAGACAAAAATAAAACTGGCTGTAACTTAATACAGACCCCTGTGACATTACTGAACAGGCTGGTATATAAATACACTAATATAGCCACTCCTGGGAATGGACTTAACCACAAGTGCATAATAGAATGTCCCAATGACCATAAAATCTTTCCTTCCTCAAAGTTCTGGAGAGCTTACTTCAGTGTTTAACTCAACTGGTTACACAACTGAGTGCTGACTCATAGTTACCAAACTCAAAGTTTTAACACAAGTGAAACCTGACACAAGAGAAATTTGACAGAAGTGAGCTCCAGAACTCTGAGGAAGGGGGGATTTTATGGTCATTGGGGAATTTTATTATGGACATATAGTTCAGTCCATTCCCTGGACAGTGATTGGTTGCTGGCACAGGAATCAATATATTTGTTTCAGTAATGGTGCAGAGTCTGTATTGAGTTACAGCCTGTTTTATTTTTGTCTGCCAGCTGGATGCTAGCTGAGACCACTGAGGCAGTAAGTGAGGTTATTATTGTTATTTATTCTTCACGTCAGAGCAGTGACTTCTATAATATATATGTGTGTGTGTGTGTGTGTGCTTATGGTGGAATGGTTATCATTGTAGGAAATGGGCATGATGACCTGAGTTCAGATCCTGGAGGACATTGTTTACATTTCACATAATACCTTTGGGAAAGGTATGCATCCAACTATTCTCCCTTCAGCCATGAGTAAATAGTAGGGCAGCTTGGGCTCTTTAACTTTAGTATAGCAACCAGTCTAAGAGAAAGAAAATTCTGTTTGTGCAAAAGGGTTGATAAAAAAATAGATATATATGTGAATATATTAGATGCAACGTACCTGGACATTAGAAGCGCGCACGGACATGTCTGGCCTATAGAGTGGAAGCGAGAAACAGGTATGGCTGCTCCAAGCACCATATTTAACGTTAGATCTCGAACCAGCAAGAGTCAATTTGCACGTATGCAAATTCTTGTGAGATCTCGCGAGTGTAAAAATGCACGGTGACGGCTGGAACGGGTGATTCTTTCTGAGTGAGTCAACCGACAATCACGCTTGAAAGTTTTATTGCAACTTGAAGGACAGAAGGAAAGAGAGACAGAAAGAAGGAAGGAAGGAAAAGCACAGGACACGAGGAATAGAAGCACTCGAGTTGATATGCCCAAGCCTTGGAAAACCGACTTGCGAGATCCATTGCAGCATTCTGACACAATATATATAGTTATACGGTTTGCTATATTTATAGATAAAGAGTGCCCAATATTGGTGATAGAGCACATGTAAATCTAAGTTTAAATAGTGTAGACACAGTCAGTGGTGCTCAGTGACTGTCAGTTTCTCATTTACATGACCATCTGATCAGATTGAAAATAACTGTTTTATTATTCATTTTCAAGCTTATTTTTCTTATAAACTGTTGTTTTAATTATTGTTGTTGCTATCAATCTTTGACCAAAAGTAAATCAAATCTTCAAAATCAAATAAAACCAAATCTTTTTTTTCTTATGTTCATATTTAGTTTATTTTTGTTAGGCTGGTATTAATTCATCAAGCTAAAAAAAAAAAAAAAGAATTGACAGCAATCAATAGCTATTTCAGATGCTAATGAAAAAAACTTTCTTGTAAATAAAAGTAAAAAATCTATAAGAGTGTGCTTATTCTGTGATCCACCAAGCAAATCAGCACTGCATAAGCCATAGTATCCTAACACACTCAGAGTCTGGGATATGTGTACAGTTATGCTACAAAGTAAATGCTACAAGATTGGAATGGTGGAGTTAACAGTTCTCCATCGAGAAATTTTTTATTTTTTTCAAGATATGAGAGGATTATTTAAGGATTATTGATCATGATCAAGGCATGCTGACAGCATGGATTCCCTTGGCACTTTCTTACCACCTATTCCTTTTGGTCATTGCTCTTAGGTCCTCTAGATAGGATCCAGTCTCTGCACAGAGCTAATGAATATAAGTTTTTGCTGGTCAGTCTGCACTGGTGTGTCCATGTATAGGAGTCCATTGTAGAACATTGCTTATGAGTTCATCCTGACTTCTCTAGCAGTGCCTGACATGTTTTCTTCATCTTACTTGTGAGATGGGAGTTAAGTGACCATAAAGATATTGTTTTTTAGGGTGCTGCTTCCAAGGTTTGTTTAAAACAGTATGTAACATCCTTGTGTAGTTTTTATCTGGCCTTTTCTCCAAGTGTTTTGATAGTCATAGTGGTGCAGTCATACAGAAGTACTGACATAGCTACAACTTGGAAGAATTCTCTTTTTATTTTATCAGAGAGATCAAATTGCCATATGATTGATAACCTGTCAATAACAGTCTGTGTATGTTGATATGACTTTCAGTTGATGAGATATTCCTACCAAGGTATATAAATTCGTCTCAAGTCAAATTTCTACTGCATAGCCTGGAGCAAGAAGCATTGGTCTCAGATAAAACAGAGTTCATGTGTTTTATTTAAGATGGTGCCATCTCCTCATTAAATGGCAAACTTCTGAGATTAGTTCATATACCTTGGATTATTGGTAAGCATATTAAATATCTTGTATAACTATAACTAAATGACTTGATATATTATACATATATATTGGGCGAAAAACATTCATTGTGTAATAGTTACCATTGTAGGAAATGGACACAGTGACCCAAGTTCAATTCCTAGATAAGGCTGTTTGCATTTCATATAGTGCTAATATCCTTGGGAAAGGTATGAATCCAATAATTCTCCCTTCAGCTATGAATAAATAGTCCAGCAGACTGAGCATTTTAACCTTGGAATGGCAACCAGTCTAGGAGAAGGAAAATTCTGAAATCAAACCTGTTAAAAACCATTGACCTTATGTTGTATCTTGCTCATACAGAGGGGTTTGTATATATATATATATATATATATTGGGTGAAATTAAGTGCTGAAGTTCTACAGTACCTGTGCATGAGCCGTTATTGTCACTGTTGAAGAGCGATTAGCATTATAAGTTTATCTATCATTGAATGTCCTATGTGCTCTGTTTGGCTTAATCCAATGGAACATTCATTTTTTTTAAGGGATTTGAAATATGATCTTGAAATCCAGTTATTGTGAGTCTATTATGTCTCTCTTGTTGCTTCATGCCCTGTTGGCAGGGCTTAAAATATATTGACTGTATCCCCTGCAGAGAAGTAAGATTACCCCCATTGCCTAAAAAAAGGGGGTGTCCTGGGTATGACACTAAACTGCATCTGATGTTGAGATCCCTGTTCTGGAGATCTGGGGAATGAAGAATACCCCTTCATTGCCATTACTTGCTGGTCCACTCTGACCTGAAGTGATAATAACTGTTAGGGTCCTGTCTATGGGTCAAATAGAACTGTTCAATCATTTATTAATGTTTATTATTATTTGTTAGTTGAAGTCCTATAACTGTGTGCAAATTATTTGTATTAGATAGGAATACTTGATATCATAGAACCATGTGCCAAAAAAAAAACTCTTTATAAACAACTATATAAAAAATGTAAATATGAAAATACAATGACTGTTTCTCTAACCAATTGTTAAAAAATGACCATAAATGGGTTGATGTGCCATTAATCAATCATCTCTTGCTGTTTCATGTTTGTATCAATACTGCAAGTTGACTCAATTCAACAAATTTATACTAATAAAGTCAGCAACTTTTTACTTTATTTATATTTCTCATGGATAGATAAATAGTTGGCCTATTGGAGCTGAAAATTAGTCCATGAAAGTAACTTTAGGATGAACCTGGGATGAATAGTGAGTCACCCCACAAATATGGCTTGCAAATTTCAAAATGTCAAGTATCACTCAGTTTTAATGAAGTGTATTTTAGATGCGATAAATTTTGGCAAGCTTTTGAGATGTTTAGAATTTAATGCAAGAAATATTTAAGTTTTTTTTTTAACAATTCACTGCTTTTTTTATTCAGCAATAAATTAACCACTAACAAATAACACATAAAACATCTTGTATTTAATAACTGAACATTCTGGCTTCATAAAATTTACGTTAAACAGATGAGATTAAATTATTCAAATTTAAACTCAGCTTATTGATTACATTTTCCATGTTTTAGCCATTAGACCATCTGTACTTTGGGATTAATTTATAATTAAGTAAAAGAAAATTCTTTTCACACCTGTTGCCCTATTTAAGCAACGTTGTATATCATCCATCATAGGTTTATAATTACCTGACAGGTAGATGGAATACAACTGGGTGCAGTTGTGTAATCAGCTTAACTTTAACATCTGGTTGTTTTTGTGACTATCAGTCAAAGTGAATATATTATTGTCACAATGTGTTCTTTTTTTAATCTTTATTCTCTTTGCCCAATATAGTTTATTAAAATGCACCTGATAATTTCAATTGGTCAGATATCTTGTATTCATTTATTAAGTGTAAAGCTGGAATTCTTCCAAGCTGTAGCCATGTCAGTACTAGTGTGTGGTTGCACCATTTAGACTCTAACAAAACACTTGGAGAAAAAGCTAGATGGGAACTAAGTAAGGATGCTGCATGCTGTTCTGAGCTAATCCTGGAAGCAGCACTATAAAAATACAGGTGCTTCCCATTTCACAAACTATTCAAGTAAGATGAGCCAGACATGCTGGCCACCACTGGAGAAGCCAGGATTAACTCATAAGCAATGTTCTCCAATGGACTCCGACTCATGGACACACCAGTGTTGGCCAACCAGGAAAATCTTATATTCATCAGTTCTGTGCTGACACTGAATTCCATCTAAAGGACTTGCCAAAAGTGATGACAGATAGGGAAGAATGGTGAGAGAGGGTCTAGGAAATCCATACTATTGGCATGCTTTGATGATTATGATAATACTTAGTTTTGACTCAAGGCCATAAGTATGGATAACCTGGTATAATTGACCTCTTTCATAACAACCTGCCAGACCAACTTGCTAACCAGATCTAGAGATCTTGAAGTAGATATTACTTGAAATTAACAATGCTTTGAGGAAGATAACTCTTCTTGTAAACTATTGTTTTAAAGAAAAGTTATCTTTTCAATAAACATTCCAATGGTAAAATTACTTGGGTGAGTGAAAAGTTTTACTATATTTGGGTACATGCTAGTTTGCAGAGTGTACATCACATGACCAAAGCAATTGAATCCTTGGGAGATACCCATGTGGTTTGTAGTATCATGGTAGTTTGTATGCTGACTTGTGCATTGCTTTCTGTGTATGATTTGAAAGTTACTCAGATGATTATACAATGTAGTCTAATTTGAGAACTTATGCTTTATGTGTTCAAACTGGGCCAACGACCAATCACTGTTCAGGGAATGGACTTGATTTCAAGTGCACAATGGAATGCCTCAATGTGCCATGAATAAATCTTTTTCTTCAGAGTCCAGTCAGATCATTTCTCAGATTTAACTCAGCGTGTTACGCAACCAAGTGTTGACTTTGATAAACTACCAAACTCGACTATTCAACATGTGGAAGCAACCAAAACCATTTGTTGTGTGAAACATAGAGGCACATTTGATCAGAGTACAATAAGCAGAGAGTTCAAGAAATTTTTCTTGAGTTGCAAGAACCTTGATGATCAGGCCAGGACAGATAAGCCTGAAACTGTGGATTCTGAGGCTGTACATGAAGACAAATTGGTATGCCTTGATGATGGCAAGAGATGGTCAAAGGAACCTGTGCTGTCAGTATGCTTTGATGATGGCAAGAGATAGTCAAGGGAATCTGTGCTGTCAGTATGCCTTGATGATGACATTAGTTACGTATCAAATTATTGTAAACAAAATGTAGGAATGTGAAATCCAAATTCTTGAATGAGTCAAAGGTTTTGCAATATTTTGGTAAGTGCTAGTTTGCAGCATGTATATCACATGAATGAAGCAGTTTAAGCTATGGCAGGTGTCTGTTGTGGTTGGTAGTATTGTGGTAAATAGTGTACTGATATGTTGTGCATTGCTTCACTCCATGTGTGATTTAAAACCACATAGATGAATGTGAAATGTAGTCTAATTTGGGAATCCTTAACAAATTCGAACTTGGCCATAACATCTCTGAAGCTACCAAAACTATTTGTTGTGTGAAAGGTGAAGTCATAGTTGATCACAGTACAGTAACCAGATGGTTCAAGAAATTTTGTTTGGGTTGCAAGAACCTTGATGATCAAGCAAGGTCAAGCAGGCTTATACTTCATGACATGCAATTAAATCAATCCATCAAGTCTTGCTTCTTCATGACTGTATCAATACAGCAAGTTGACTCAATTAATCTATACTAACAGACTTAAAAGTTGCTTAGTTTACGTTTCTCGTGGGTGACTAAATAGTTGACTCCTGGGAGCTGAAAATTAGTCCATGAGGATAAATTGAGGATGAACCTGGGATAAGTAGTGGAAGAGAAGATTATGAGACACCTTACAAATATGGCTTGTGAATTTCAAAGTTTGTTTCAAAAGATTAACTCATTTTGTTATGTATGAAATAAGTGAAGGGGATTTAATTTTAAAATCAGTTTCTAGCTAAATGTTCTCAGTACAGAATTGGAGGAGTCCTCATGCCATAATGGCTACCCCACTGAACTGTGATATTATAGTAAGAGAATTTCAACTCCAGTTGTACTATCATGTTCACTTTCAGACTTATACCCTTGAGACAGGATTCCCAAATTAGACTACATTTCACATTCATCTATGTGGTTTTTTAATCACACATGAAGTGAAGCAATGCACAACATATCAGCACACCCCTCATCCTCCTAGCCATGGGTTACATAGTACTAATAATGTTATTCTACAAAGATAGCTTTGACATTAAATAATCTATAAAGGTTGATATACCATTAAATAAAGAAACAAAACTGCTAAATCCAGAGTTAAAAACAAATTTTGAAAAATTCACCTTCCAAGAAACAATATCTGGAATGATGAAAAATTATAAAAATTAAATATGAATTGGAACATAATTATCAATTACATGGTTTTAATTTTGATTGTAAAACCTGAATCCCTGTATGTTTATTTAAATGTGTTCTAATCTTCCATTTCCTTATAGAATACTTCCCAATTTATAGTTCCTATAAGCTATTATTATAATCTGGATATGACACCAAATTGCATAGATGCACCTCTGTCTACTATCTAATTTCCTAATAACCCAAACTTTGTAAATAAATATAGATAAAGATTTACTCTCTTGTAGTGAAAGAGGAGAAAATCACATTGAAAAAGAGTTTGTGTCCTGGGCATAATCTGCAGAAGGAAAAAAATAAATCTTACATACTTACTGCTGTATGTGCAGCTCAAAATATGGTCGTTTTCTTTTATCCTCCCAACTATTGCAACCAATCACAAATTTTGTCTCTTCAATAAAACCTGTTGTTTTTTTTAATGACTGGCTGTGAAGTTTTTGGTTCATGTGTAAAAATGAGGTTGACTTGTGATTTTGCATTTTTTACCTTATTTTTTTTCCCTTTGAATTTGTGAACCAGACTTCTTTACTGACACATTTCTGTATCACCATCTTGTTTTTTTAATAAATGATGAGGAAGTATAATGTGATTGAAAAAAATGATGAAGATGGTAGGGTCCTGATTGAAATGATCAGATTAGATCGATTGATTTTAATGGCATGTCAACCTCTCTCAGGTTATTTCATGCCTACTGGTCATAAAATTTATGTTCATATTTGCATTTTTTTCCTATGATAACAAAAATGCTAAGTGTATCTCTATGACATAAAACCAATCAAACAACTATCTTAAACATTTGCTAAATTTTACAAGACAGTCAATATTTAATAGTACACTTCTTGAAGTTTTTTATTTTCAAAATACACTCAGTTCAATATCATCAATAGGTCTACATCCAAAATTGTGTGTTGAAATTGTTTAAAAGATATTTTTATCTATCTCTCTCTTTATAAGAATAATCTCCATATAAAAATACTTAGTCAACTAATTGACTTTTATGAGTGTGATGTGTGAGCTGATTCATTCAATCTTCTTATTCAACAATTCTTCTATGTCTTATTTTAACTTCATGTGACACTTCAAGCTTTATAGAATGAAGTCAATATTGTTGTTGTTTTTTATCATAACAAATCTAAGTTGAATACCTTTCATCTGAGAAAGTTCTAATAAAATGCAATACTAATATAAAAAAAGAGTTGCAAAAAGTTGGTAGTAAAAGTGCTTTATCACAAAACAAATTATAAGGATGGTTTAAATAAACATTGAAACATGAACAAAATTTACCACATGTTTTAGTATTTTGTTTTAAATAAACATTATAAATATCTTTTTAAAAGTTACTTTGAGTCCTTGTATTTTATATGCATTTATTTTTTTATTATATATTTTATTATATAGAAACAAAAAAGATAAGCCACAGACTAAGTTAACAAATGGGCCAAATGTCTACATAATTTATTGTGTTTCTGACATGATATTTAATTATATTTGTTTATATACAACTCTATAACTAAAGTTGTAAATTCTTAGAGGTCATTAATTTTTTAAAAGAAACCAATGCAGAGTACCCCTTCATTACCATCACTTCCGGTATTTGTCGAGCTCCCCATGTATGCACAAGTATGGAACAAGGCCTTTTTTATTGTGGGAACCAGGCGCAGGGCTATTGCCCACACATGCCTGGTGGTTCCTAAAATTCCTTGAGCCTTGTCAGCTTACTCCTAAAAAAAGAGGCACCTCAGGCAATACACCTAGCCCTTCCAGAGAGGGTTAGAGCCGGGGGATGGCTCCCTGAGGCTCAAGGAGTGCTTATCTCAGCCACAAGATGTGAATGATGGGCCTCCCTGGCACCCGCGTCCAATTGCCACCAGAGCCAAGACACACCTGACCTGATCTGCATACCAGGGAACATGGCCAGCCAAAGTGTGTCTCAGCCCAGTGGGCCAGGCTGTAACTTAATACATGACTCCCAGGTCCACTTTGGCCTGGAGTGATAGCACCTGTTTGGGTCCTATCTATGGATCAAATAGAACTATTTGATATTTAAACTGAGTGCAAACAAATGACATGCTAAATTGAATTGTTTAGAATAGAACTATTTCATCATTTAACTGTGCATATCTACAATATGTGTTTACAAATTATATATTTAATGTATATGTAAAAACAAGATTAATTAACCTACTGGGGTTGATATACTATTTAACCCAATTAAACCAATTACACTAAGTTTCCACATTTTCTCTTTGATATTGACTGTGAAAAAGTACCATTACAACTGCAGATAGAACTCATTCATCTTCACTGTTCATATTTTTGCTTGCCACATCCTCAATGTCTATAAGAACCATGTGTTTCCATTTGGATGATTACTTCACTTTATCATCCACACCCAGAAAGTTGTGAGCTTATTTGTCACTACATATCAGTTCTTCTCCAAAAATGAAACATGCCAAGAATACACTGTTTTTGTAACTCTCAAGTCATTAATTGTCTGATATGCTCTATCAACCTATTCATTTAAACATGATATTACATCTTTTTGTGATTGCAAACAACATCAAATGTCAAATCATCACTTATTTGATATGCTCTTAGTAGAAGTCATCACTCCAATGTGTAGAATAACAATAATAATAACACTTTCTGGCACAGGGGTTCCAACTAGTATCCAGTTGGCAAACAAAAATAAAACAAGCTGTAGTACTGTCCCCTTGCCATTACTAAACAAGCCGGTATATATATACACCAATATGTCCATTCCTCGGCCAGCAACCAATCACTGTCCAAGGAATGAACTTGACCATGTGCACACAATGGAATGCTCCAATGACCATAAAATCTCTCCTTCAGAGTTCAGGGGATCTAGCTTCAGATGTAATTCAACTTTACGTGACTGAGTGCTGAATTTGATAACTACCAAACTCAACTATTCTGTCAACCTCTTCCATTAACCCTGATATTACATATTTTTGTCATTGCAAATATCAGATCTTATTAATAACTTATGATTGTTACCTTGGAAATTTAGCTGCTTTTTTCTCTCCTTTTAAGATCATGGCTCTGGGGTCTTTTGAGTTGAACTTTGTAACTCTTGGGCTGAAAAGTTTTGGGACTCTTGATCTAGCTTATTCATGTACTTTTTGTGAAATGTATTTTATTTGTTACATGTCATTTCATTGTTTTTCCATTATTAAATGTTGCTACTTGTTAAACATTTTTGCTGTGTACTCTATATATTCTTATGCACCCAACATTCTTCTTTCACTGCGATGATGTTCATATTTTGACTTTCACCTGTTAACAACACAAGAAAGCAATGACTCCAAATTGACCACCATGTTAGGATAAAATAGCTACCAACCACTATTACATTTCAATCTCATCCTTCCAAAGTCACACTCTTTTCAGGGGTCACTTTTTTAAAAAGTGAACCATACTGATTGCTATTAGCTTGTGAATTCAGCTGATTTTTTTACTGTCCTTTTAAGATCACAGCTCTTAGTCCTCCTGGGTGTAATATATTAACATGACCGCAGGTATTGTGTATTGGCAGATGTTGTTGACAGCTTCATCCAGCCAAAGATAATATCAGCAAAGTGATTACCGGAATGTCACAATGTCCTGCAGGTCTTGCATATCGGCAGATGTTGTTGACAGCTTCATCCGGCCGAAGATAATATCAACAAGGAGTTATCGGAATATCACCTTGACCTATGGACATATTGAACTCGGCGAATGGTGGCAGATACATCTGCCCATAGAAGTGGGCTTGGGCAATTATCCAATAGGGAACAAGGAACTCATGGACATGAACTGTAACCAATGGAAAACAAAGAAGTGAGACATGGGCGTAACCATAACCAATGAAAAAGAGGAATTACTGCAGGTCACGTAGAAGTTGTAGACTATATGAGTTCCCGAATTTTGGCTAAAGTCAGTTGTTCACTGGCTCTTCCAACTCCTGACAACCCCTTCGTATGAGCGAATTCTCTGCAATTGCTCCTCTGCTCCACACAAGTATCATCATCAAGAATAAAAATATAATCTTATATTTTTATATATACGTGTTCCTTGTTGTTCATCAAGACACAGTTGTAATATACAACACTGGGTTAAGATTTGTAAAAAAACACACATTCCAAGAGTCAAAATAAATATCTGGAATCATGAAAAAAATTTTAAGTCTTATCAATCATAGGGAAGGCCTGAGTTATACAGTTGACTGAGAAAAAGGCTGATAATATAAAATGAATGGGATATGAGTTAAACATTACTCAGCCATTATTTCTAAATATTTCTCTCTAATTACATGCATATATACAAACATATGGATAGACATGTACATTTGAGTGTGTGTGTGTGTGTGTGTGTGTGTGTGTGTGTGTGTGTGTGTGTGTGTGTGTTTAAAATATGTGTGCACATGAGATCAAGAGCATCAGATTAAATTCTTAGTTGTTATTAATAAAAATAGTCAATACACTTATCTATTGTTCAAAAAGGGGATATCTATTTATTATCAGTTTTAAAATCATAAAATCCACATTTTAATAGAAATGCTTACCACTTCAACTAAAAACCTCTTACATACCATAGATTATACCATCTTACCTATTGTAGATTTTACCTACTGTAGGTTTTACCATCCTATATACTGCATATACTCCCTTTTACATATGGTGAAAAATCTGTGGCATTGTAACTTTTACAATTTGAAATATGTTTCTACTGTTTTGGCATACAAAGGATGCAGGGTGTGGTTTTTAATCTGTACACTTACATTTGACACCTGTACACCTGGTATTTAAGTGGTTAATAGCACTGAGAACAGTTTTCTTATTGTATTCACTCAGGTATATAATATGGATAATATGTATCAGAAATAGTATATAATTATTATCACTCAATTAGTTTATCCATGTTATAAAAAAAGACAGCAATATTTATATAACTTTACAATTGCATTGTGCTTATAATATATAAATAACAATTGGTTATTCTGTATTTTCTACTTTACATTCAATACATCCTGATTATTGAACTCAACTAAATATGGTAGAATGAGATAAAAGTAAAACAAAATATTCTGCCTAAGCTAAAAGATGTAAATTCATGGATATGTTTGAATTACTATATGATTTTTTTTTTCTTTTATAAAAGAAACTAAGTAACTGATTTGAATTGAAATGGATTTTCTTATTATTCAATTTACTCATTTGTTGTAAGATATTCTGATGACCTACAAAAGTATTATACCCATGTATGAAATCCAGATCTCCCTTTTTTGCACTCTAGTGATTTATATCCAAGGATCTCATTCTTTGTTTTGTTGGTGATACAGTCATTTAAGCCAAACAAAATATTCTTCAGTGTTTCAGACCAAGTAGAAATATGTATGGATTTAATCAGAATTCATATGTATATAATATTTATATAAGATTAGTTCAGTCTGAGTAGGTCTAAACTGAAATGTAAATTAACAGTAAATTTCATATATATTATTAAGCTTATTATATACCAATGTACTAATTTTGGTTGTTATTATAGCCATGTTTTCTTTGGAAGGTTTCAAATGTTCTTAATCAGGTTTTCCTTTACCTTGCTCTTTAAAGCATCATAATTGAAAACTGATTATTTTCCACTTCTACATTTCCTTTCAAGGGGCAAAATCCCTAATTCTGCATGCATCTTCACCAATTTTGAGGCCCAATTTAAAATAATATCTCCAAACTGACAGAATCTCTATTCTTCATTTGCCATTGTAAAATCCGAAATAGAAAAATACAGCTGAATAAGATTGATGATGAGAATATGGTACATACGTGAACCAGAAACTATCCTCACCCTTTTAGTGGGGCTTAGAATACACTGAGTATATTCCCTGCTGAGGGGTAAGACCACCCTCAAAATGATATCCTGGGTATTACACCAACCTGTATCTAGTGGTAAGGCTCCAGTTCTAAAAGAGTATCCTTCTTCTGGTGGTGGGATTATATTTCTATTGCTTCAGAAAATATGGAGTGCTTTTTTTAATCCTAGTTCTACTCTGACCTGAAGTGATTGTACTTGTTGGGGGTCAAGCAAATCTGTTTGAAAATTATTTATATTAGATAGGAATACTTGATACCATATAACTGCATATAAATTATTTTTATTAAGTATAGTTATTTGAAGCTATCTGTCCTGTCAGCTAGTGTTGTATAATACACCAACTGCACCTCTGCAGAGGGGTACCCCCTACCACTACCAACATGTGTTGAGGGTACGACACTAAACCATCTGATAGTGAGGCACCAGTCCAGGAGTTTTGGGGAATGGGAAGTACCTCTTCACAGCCATTACTCTAAAGTCCACTATCACCCAGAGTGGTAATACCTGTGAGGGTCTCTTCATCGGGTGAAATAGAACTGTAAGATTTGTCAGGTTGCGTAGGGCAATTAGTTGCGATAGCCGAGAGTAATTAATTGCATTAGCAAAGAGCAATCAGTTGTGAAGACAGGAAACTCAATTCCCAGTTGAGGAATGGGAACTATTTACGGTGCCTCGGGGCATCCCATTGTGCACAAGTGGACTATTCCATTGCATAGATCGTCATTGGCTATTTGGAAGTAAGTGTAAGTATTTTATTATATAAACCAGCTTCAGTTTAGCATTGTAAGGAGGACGGCACTGAGCTACGACCTGCTTTATTTTTGTCTGTCAGCTGGACGCTTTACGGAGGTATGTGTTATTGTTATTCTACAAGAACTATTTAATCATTTAATTTACTTGAAATCATTTAACTGTGCGCAGACAAATGATTGATATTAAATAGAATTATTAGTATTTGATAGCAATACTTGAAACCATTTAACTCTGTGAAAATAAATGAGCTCTAACGCATTTAAAAATGAAGTTTCCTACAAACTATTCACTTACAAATTCTATGTATAGTATATATCTATAAGCAGGATTAAATAACCCACAGGAATTGATATGCCAAATAACCAAATGACCTAACCTAACTTGAAGCTATAATCATTTACTAAAGGTTTATTATTTGTTAATTTAAACCATGTAACAGTGTGCAGATAAATGACTATTATTGAATGAAAATAATTACTTTAAATCATATAATTATTAAGATTAGATAGGAATAATTGAAATCATACAACTGTGTGCAAATTATTTGTATTAGATAAGAATACTTGATATTACATAACTGGGTGCAAAAGAAAAAAACAATACAAAAAATGTAAATATAAACATAAAAAATATGAATGTGATACCCTAACCTCTAGGCATAAAATAACACTAGAGAGCTTGACATGCTATTGAAATCAATCAATCAAGCCCCTAAAAATAACATTAGTATTGAAATTTTGTTGGCAAAATTAGAGAATATGTTGTAGTTTAAAAAAAGTACACCTCTATGCAAAATTCTATATTGTAAATGGATTTTCTAAACAAATGATCTTTTTTTTTTTTTTTTTTTTTGTGAGGGGATACAGAGTTTCAATGCTGTAGAATTTAGTAAATAATAATACCTAATTATATCCATTTTGATTGTATGATGTTTCACTAGTTATTATAAAATCCTGGTGTCTTTGAAGAAAATTAACTTTGATTGGGCATACTTATTTGTCAGTAATACTGTATATGCATGAAATGAAGCGATCACATTTCTGAAACTTGAAGATTAATACAATTATAAAACCATGTGAAAGGAAGTAGTACTATAGGTGGGTTATTTTATAGAATCCACAAAAATTCTTATTATTGGGATTGAGCCAAGTTTCTTGACAGAATTAATCATGATTCTTTTCTATTCACCTAGTTTTTTTCTGAAAATAATAGACAGGATTGGCTAAAATGTCGTGCTGACAAAAAAAAAGTTTCATTGTTGAAAAAAATCATGAAATAATGATGACTCTTTTTAGAATTGTAAACAAGTGATAACATATTAATTGTGTATAAACTCTCTATATTTTCTATTTGCTAAGAAGATTAAAAATTAAATTTACGTCTTAAAACAAGTGATGAATATCAACCAATAGGCAGCTCAACAGACAAAATAATGAGAAATGAACAACAACAAACACTAGGTAGAAAAGTAGGCTTATGCTGAGATGAAATGCCGAAGGTTCATTAGTGCCTGTTTTTATTAGAAGCCAATTGTTAGTTTGCTAATACTGTAGCACTGACACAGCACGTGTTTAATTGAATGCCATATTTTTTTAGAGAACTAACAAAAACTAAAAACAAGGGAGACAACCATATATAAAGTGATACCAACTTAGATAAATCAAACAATGCTGGTGTCTTCTTGAGAAGAATACGGTTCTATTTAAAATTTATAAAAAGGAGGTGCCCATGGTGTAATGGTTATCGTCGCATGGTATGGACACGGCGACACGAGTTCAAATCCTGGACTTGACTGATTGCATTTCACATAGCACTAATACCCTTGGGAAAGGTATGAATCCGATTTTTTTCCCTCCAGCTATGGGTAAATAGTAGGGCAGACTAGGTTCTTCAGCCTTGGTGAGGCAACTAGTCTAAGAGAAGGAAAACTCTGAAATCAAACCTGTTAAACTCCACTTAAAAAATTGACCTTGTGTCATATCCTGCCTGAGCGAAGGGGTTGGGTAAATATGATAAAAAGTTTATTTATGTAGCAAATTTCTCAGAATATCAGTATAAGCTCCCACGTTTGTCAGGCAATCTGTGACATGTTCTTGCCCCCAATCCATTCACTTTAGATCTCCTTCTTTACCATCATTTTCTTCACTGTGGTCATATCAATTTTCAGATGCTGGTCCCTCACAAGATTTGATGACGTTAAAGTTTCTATCAAAGACACATTGTTTTACAAAGGACTTCAGACAACCTGGATAATCTGAATATCTCTTGCAGTATGGTAGCTATCAATACGCCAGCATCTGCTGCCTTACTGAACACAAAAGTCTATGAAGCTAATGGACTCTTTATTACCTTGTCAAGTTTTTATGATAACCAGCATATAGGAACCATTCTGTTCATTCTGTCAAAAACAAAGATGATAAAACCACCTTGTGAGAATCCATCCTCCAAGCTAGCATAGATGGCATATGATTGCAAACAATATTCACTGGTTTTTCCCAGCTGTGGAAAGGATATAGAATCTGTCTTTGATATTAATTTCAGTAATGACTTGTTGGTTTTAAACAGTAACTTCACTTTCAGAGATTTTCCAGTATTGCTCATCCCATACACATCAAACGATACATTAGGTAGAGTCTGAGTAGCTACCTATATTCTTTGATCTGTTAGTCTTTTTAAATCTGTCTTTTCTTGGCACAACTCATCATTTTTTCTTAAGG
Organism: Sepioteuthis lessoniana; assembly: GCA_963585895.1. Lineage (NCBI taxonomy): Eukaryota > Metazoa > Mollusca > Cephalopoda > Myopsida > Loliginidae > Sepioteuthis > Sepioteuthis lessoniana. Next base: position 106,282 of record CAUZXS010001712.1, on the reverse strand, counting down.
ACCTTCCTTTCTTTATGTCTCTATAGGAATTTCATCTTTTGCTTACTTAACACCTAATTATCAAAATTTGAAGGTTATATTTTCATCTGTTCCAACTTCAAATATACTTTTTAATTCTGAGATCACATTCCACTGAAATGTATCATTTCATCTGATTTATGAAATCATCTAGGTGCATTGCCTGAATACCCATCAGGTTACCAATTGCATCATGCCAAAGAAACAGTGCATTGTCATATACACTTACAATCCCCTTAAGTTAACTCATGATTAACTCTCTTATACCATGAATGAGGTACACCATTTAAGCCATAAATACATCTTTTCAGCTTCTATACCTGTGACTCAGTGTTGAATATTGACTTGAAGACCCCTTTGACATGTTGATGCAGCTGCAGAAGTCAGACACTGGGAATGAAAATAACAGGAAATGCACCTGGTACCTAAAGTAAACAGGATGCCGGTGTAAATTGCGTATGTGGCATGCTAGAAGGAAATGTGATCATGTGTGCTGCATAGGTGGCAGGCTGAAAGAGATGTGACAAGAATTTGCATGGCCATCTGGGATATTATATAACCAGGAAGGGTTTCATCAAAAAAAAGGCTTCACTAAAGATTCATACCTAGACCCCTGTGTGTGCAGTTCAGCTGTCTTTAACCCTCTCTTACATACTCATCCATACATTTTGGGTAATAAAAAGAAAAGAAAAGAAGCTGATTATATTTTTATACATCAGTGTTGTTGTCTTTCTCTGCTATACAACATCAGGACATATATCTGGTGTTGGTCTAAGAAATACCTTTCTTTTCAGCATATTACCCAGCAGAAATGCTGAGGTGAAATCAAGAGTCTCTACTTGCCATTTCATAATAGAGGCTGTTAACATTACAATACACATAGCTTCACTGCTGCATGTTGGAGTGTCTGTTTTCAGGTAATGCTAATCTTCTTCATAGCCATGTACCACAAGGTTGGTTTTCATTATCTTCTTATTGCCCTTGGATTTCTCCATTATAACCCATCTTATTGATATACATTTTTGACCCATGTCAGGCACACATTCATATACTTCAAGAATTCCCATATTTTCTATTCAACTTCTATGAAGTTTTTCCTTGCTGCTTATAAAACATTTAAATTTATTCTAACCATGTTGCTGGTTGTTACAGTTTCCAATGTCGATAACTGAGAGTGTATTTATATCGAACCCAAATGCAAACTCATTTGGGCTATGTCCAAAATGATTCTGAAATGCATTTTTGGCACTAATATCCCAATCCAGGACTATTTCTGGCTCACCTTTCTCATCAACATCTTTTCCACTATCAAATACTGGCATTCCACAGTACCATTGCTGAATAGAATTTCTGCAGCTGTAGTGCATGTTTCAATATTCAACTTTTCATTCATCTGTCAGTAGCCTTCATTATTAAATTCACTCAAAAACTATTTGAGAGCTCCAAAATATGATATTCACATTAAAAGTATATTGTTAATAATTTCATCACTCTTTTTAGTTTTAATACGCCTAGCAGCTGAGTACCTAGTTGATGTGTCAATTAGGTGTAGAATCCAGTATTGGTTCTGTCCATGTTCCTTTCATGAAAGACCCTACAGCCTCTAATTATGGATATCAATCCCTCTTTTGATGCATGAGCAAATTACCAATTTAATTTCTCAGCCTTCCTTTTCTCCATTCTAGAACATTTTTCTAAAGCCTCACAATGTAACACTATCTTTGTCAATTTTTTTTTTCAGCTCTCAAAAGCAATTTAGTTAATGGAAGATATATAATGTCTAGAAGTTGTCCTTTTGTAGGAATAGAAATTCTTAAATACCATATATACCATAGTGTGTTCGTCACACAAATAAATTTTGTCTAGCTTGTCTGTAATGACATGTAACTTGCCTGTTCAGCTGATATCTATTATTAATGCATTCATGTATGTTCTGAGGCAGTGACCAAAATACTGCTGAGCCCTGTTTTTTATTCAGTAAACCCTTGAATAGAGACCATATTACAATATCTTGATTCCATTCCATATACAATTCTTTACCTTGCAAAATAGGTGCTGTTTTCTAAAGGAAGCCATCTTTCTTTCAAATGTGTTTAAGCATAAGTTGAACAATAAACTTTCAGTACCAATGTTAGTTCATTAATACTGTAGCACTGACACAGCACATGTTTAGTTGAATACCATATTTATCAGAGAACTAACAAAAACTACAAACAAGGGAAACAAACATATATAAAGAGATACCAACTTAGATAAATCAAATTTTAACACCAATATCTGCTGGGGAAGTCCCTGTGATGTAATGGCTAAAATGCTGGACTGCAGCCTTAACCTTAGTGAGTTTGAATTCCAGTTGCACTATTATGTTCATTTCCGAACTAATATTCTAAGGAAAAGCATGAACCCCCTTATCCCCCAACTATGGATGAAATAGTATCACTGCTGTTCTTCTACTAGGATGGCTTCACCCAAGAAGATTGATATACCATTAAACAAAGCAACTGAAACCAAAGCCAAAATCTGCTATTCTTAAATTGTTACCCATTTTAGAACTGAACAGGTTCATCACTGCTTAACTTTGCTGATCTGAGTGAAAATTATGCTTTTAGAATGACAAATTTACAAATTCCTGTATGTTTAGCATCATGACTGGTGATGGCTGAACATTTAATTGGGAGAGGGGACACAAAAATACAACTTGCCTTATGGGTTAGGACCTCTGTTATTTTATTGCTTTCATTCAATTTCTGAGTCTGTGAAAATGGTACATGGAAATGAATAAGGGACACAAAGTGTGGGCTAGCTTCTTTGTTTGAGTATGAAACAGACCTTGATTCAACCACTCTCCATCTATATGGCCATTGATCACTTTATGTCCCTAGCCATTAAAAAGTGAAGATTGAGAAACCTAGTTTCTTTTATTAGAGTTCACACTTCTGTTTTGTATGGGTGGCATTGTCAATATTTATCCATTAATGATATCCAAAAAGAAACTGAACTTAAAAACACATTCCAATGAAATTCAGTGAAACAAGGACCTTTCATGTAAAACAATTGCATCACATTATGTTGGTTAGCTTTATGTACTATAGTGAACATATGTGTTGTGCTAGTTTTTTGCAAGTTAAATAATGAAAGATCTTTTATTTGAAATATTATTTCAAATTAAGAAAAGCTTTTACGGAGACTTTTCTAATGTTACAACATGCCTATAGGAAGGATTTTTTTAGCCATATGCAATGTCATGATTGGTATCAACATATTAAAAATAAAGGAGGAACATCCATTGAAATTGATCCCAAATTCAGATAATCTTTCATGTTTATGGATGATACAATGAGAAAATAGTATATGCCATGATCTGAAGAGATTATCCCATACACCCCTGCGACTCACTAGATTTGGTCTTACAAACATTTTTTTCTTTTGTTTTCAAAGCTGAAATCCACCTTGAAAGGTCATTGATTTCAGATGATTAAATAGATAGAAAAAAAAAAGTGCTATTAGACCTGTACACTATCCTTCAAAACAACTTCTAGAACATATTCTTAAACAAGATGTTGGGAACTAAACTGTATCTGGTGGTGAGAAATTCAGTTTTAGATCTCTGAGGAATGTAAAGTCACCTTTTTGTTGCCAATACTCCTATATCTACTTTGCAATAAGCAGTAGGGGGAGATTATTTCAAAGGTAAGAAGTCTCAAATTGTCAATAAAGCACTAAATTAACTTTTGAAAATTGATTTGTTTTAATGGCAAGTCAACTTGTCAAATGTTATTTTATACCTTGAAGTTAGGGAAATCTATACATCATATGTTTATAGTTACATTTTTTGTGTAGTTATATCTTGAGAGATTTTTTTGCACACAGTTACATGATATCAACCATTCTTTTCAAATATAAATAATTTGCACATACTTATATGGTTTCAAGTATTTGGATCTAATACTAACAATTATATGGTTGCAAGTAATTATTCCTATTTAATAATAATCATTGTTTACACACTGTTATATGGTTTCAAGTAACTAATAAAACTCCTTAGTAACCAATTATAACGTCAAGTAGTTATTCTTAATACAAATAATTTCTAGTTATATGATATCAAGTATTCTCATCTAATAAAAATAATTAGTACAGTTGTATGGTTTTAAGTATTCTTATCTCATACTAATAATTTTTTGGCCAGTTGGTCGGGGCTGTAGAATACACCAACTACTTCTCTGCAGAGAAGTAAGACCCCCCTCCCGTGAGTATCCTTGATATGACACTAAACAATTTGATGGTGAGGTTCCAGTAATGCTGGAGCTTTGGGAAATATAGAGATCCCTTCATTGCCATTGGTCCCAGGTGCACTCTGGCCCAGAGTGTAGTACCTGATAGGGTCCTATCTATGGGTCAAATAAAACTAAACTGTGTACTTATGCTAAACAGAATTGCTTGAAATAGAACTGTTTTTGATATTGAAACTATGTACTTATACTAAGCTGAATTGTTTGAAATAGATTTGTTTTTTTTTTGTTTAATGGCATATCAACATTCTCAGGTTATTTAATGCCAAATCCATCTTTTTAGGACAGTAGTGATACTATTTAACCCATAGATGAGAAGATAAGGGGGTTCATACCTTTCCCAAGAGTATTTGTCTGAAAGTGAATGTAATAGCACGATTGGGGTTCAAACTCACTCACTACGATTCTGCAGTCCAGTGCTTTAACCATTACACCATCAGGGCACCCCCTTTCACATAGAACTGTTTTGACATTTAACTGTGTGTAAACAAAAACTATAATTATACTAAACTGAATTGTTTGAATTAGAACTGTTTGACTAAACTGAATAGCTTGAAATAAAAATTGATTTTGACAAACTGGGCACTTATGCTAAACTGAATTGTTTGAAATAAAACTGGTTATTTGTATAAAAATAGATTTGGTATTAAATAACCTACAAAGATTGATATGCCATAAAACCCAAACCAATAATTATATAATTTCAAGTATTCCTATCTAATCCTAATAATTATATAGTTTCAAGTAATTATTTTTTATGTTTGCATACAGCTAAATGGTTTTAAGTAACTATAATAATCCTCCGTAAACAATTATAGTTTCAATTATTCTGAATACAAATAATTTACAGTTATATCATCATCATCATGTCGCGCCGTCTGCGCGGATATCCCTGACCGTCTCTCGCCATTTCTCCCTATCACTCATCGCCTCCGGCAGGTCTTCAGGATTACAACCCGTGTCCTCACATAGCTGCTGTATGTAAGTTCGTGCTGGTCGTCCCACACTTGCACACCCATGAGTGGGGGTCCACAGGAGTACATCGCTTATGAGCTCGTCCTTGCTTCTCCAGCAGTGTCCCGCGTGTCTGGTTCGTCGAACTTGTATAGTTTTTGTGATGGGGGGCAAGTGTCCGTATAGTTGGAGTCTCGTGGGGTGTTGTCGCCAGGACTTGTTTAATACTGCTCTCAACATTCTTGTGTAATTTCCGTCCAGCCTCCTCTCCAGCCGCTTCGTAAGCGTCCATGTGGTGCATCCATATAGCAGTATCAACACAACCGCTGCCTGGAAGAAACTGCGTTTCATTTTATCTGTTAGGTCCGACTTCCATATGATCGAGAGCCTATCGATAGCTGTCCATGCCTTCGTCAGTCGTGTGTCGATGTCCTTCTCGGTTGATGAGACGCTGCTTCCTAGGTAGGTGAATTTGTCGACTAGTTTCAGAGAGGCTCCGTCTAGTGTGGCAATGTTGCCTGTTTGGTTGTAACACATATATTCGGTTTTGTTTGCATTGACATGTAGGCCAATGCCAGCTGCAGCTCGTTCCAGACTATGTAGTAGTGTCTCTGCTTGATTAGGCGTATTCGCTAGTAACGCCAAGTCATCAGCGTAGTCGGCGTCCGTGATTGTTTTTGCGGGGTACCTTTTGCTTCTTCTCTTAGTCAGCTCAAAGCCATTTTCTCTGATTTTGTCGATCGAAGTCCTAAGCACATAGTCTAGACAGATGATAAAGAGGTACGGGGCTAGTGTGTCTCCTTGTAGTACTCCTGCAACAATGTCGAAGTATTCCGTGTCTCCATCTGGTGAACGTACTTTTACTTTTTGATTCTCTACAGAAACACCAAAGTAAAGTAAAAGTACAGTTATATAATATCAAATATTTGTATCTAATACAAGTAATTTGCCCATAGTTAATAGTTTTAAGTATTCCAATCTAATACTTATAATCATATAGTTTCAAGTATTTATTTCTATTTAAAAGTTATCATTTGTTTACACACAGTTATATGGTTTCAAGTAACTAATAATAATAATCATTAATAAACAATTCAAGTTTCAAGTAACTATTCTTAATACAAATAATTTGCAGTTAAATGACATCATTTATGTCTATCAAATACAAATAATTTTTAAACAGATCCAATTGACTACTTATAGAAAATCAACTGATTTACATACTAAAAAAACGTGTTAATTTTTTTGTGCTTGAGAAGTCGTAATTTTTATATCTGTATTTTTACATTTATGACCAATCAGTATCCTCATGTGAGATATTGCTCTTTTTTTTTTATATCTGTATTTTTACATTTATAACCAATCGGTGTCCTCATGTGAGATATTGCTCTTTTTTAAATTTCTTAAGATTGCAGATGATAATATTTGAATTGCCTCTCAAATTTTAAAGGATCAAAACTTTATATAATCTAAGAAATCTTTTCCCTCCTAGATTGTTAAAAAATACATTTTTTAACCAATTAGAATCGTAGATAAATCAATCTACTTTTTATCTAATTTTGAGTCTACCTAAATCTTATAAAGTGATAAGATAGATTCAACTTCAGTAGATATAGATTCATATCTATTTCTATTCAATTTTCATTTCTTTATTTCTCTTGACTGAACATTCTATTCCTTCAAGAAGATATTCAGTTTCATCATTGACTAATTGTTTCCAAAACAAAAACCTTGAAAACTAACAAAACATTTCCTTTATGCTGATTGCTCAGTTAGATTCACTTACATATAAACATAATTTTTCCCTCTACATAGTGATGTACTCACACAAAGATCTTTTACAAACACAAAATATACTATTTAGATTTAAATCAATGCAAACTACTATTAACTTACTTATATCATATCAGGGCATATTATACTCTAACTTTTATTACCTTTTCTCATAAAAAAAGACATTGTAACTTTTGTTGTTTAACAACAAATTTTTCTCTCGAGGTAAAGAAATAAAACTTACTGAATTTGTAGGACTGTGTTTTCAATCATTGACACACTTTTCTGGTACACTACCACTCCAGGTTAGAGTGGACCTGAGAGTAACAGCAATGAAGAGGTACTCCACACTCTTCAAATCTCCAGAACTGGAACCTCACCATCAGATGCAGTTTAGTGTCATACCTAGAAACCCCCTATTTAGAGGGTGGTAATAAAGTCAGTATATTCTAAGTTGGTTCATTGGTTGGTTTTTATGGCATATCAACCTTTGTGGGTTATTTAACACCAAATCCATTGATGTGTAAATAATCAGTTCTATTTACAACAATTCAGTTTAGCATGAGTACACAGTTTAATTGTCAAAAACATTTCTATTTCAAACTATTCAGTTTATTCAAACAGTTATATATAACAATTCAGTTTAGTGTGAGTAAAGTTTCAATGTTAAAAACAGTTTAATTTCAAACAATTCAGATTAGCATAAGCACACAGTTTAAATGTAAGTACAGTTTCAGTCTAGCATAAGTATGCTGTTAGTTCTATCTAACCTATAGATAGGACCCTATCAGGTGCTACCACTCTGGGGCCAGAGTGGACCTGGGAGTGATTGCAATGAAGGGGTACTCTGCATTCCCCAAAGCTCCAGCATTGCTGGAACCTCACCATCAGATTGTTTAGTGTCATACCCAGAACACTCGTTGGGTGGGGGTGGGGGTCTTACCCCTCTGCAGAGGTGCAGTCAGTGTATTCTACTGTCCCAGCCGACTGGGCAAAGCATATTCTAAGCTCAACTGACAAGGTTGTACTTTATCAATAGAATAACCTAATACCTATAAGATTTTGGTCATGCTAGATTAGCCAAAGTTTCTGTTTATGTTGCATAAGAGATCAAAATGGATTGTAGCTGGTTATTTTACATCAAAAATATACACTGAATAATTACAAATGATAATTCTTGACAGATTTTGAAAAAGTTCAGTTTCTTTTTGGACACACCTCATAGATCAAAAATTATACAGGGAAAATTTCTGTTTGAAATTCTTTTTATAATTGTCAGAGCTATGGACTTATTGATCCATCATTGTATATCTAGAAATGATGCTTGACTTTATTTTACTTTGCGAGTATCTGGATACATAATGAAGTTGTGTGTCTACTTGCTATGTGCAAGTATTATTATTATTATTATTTTGTTTTTTAAAATAAATACTTCCTGTGAGAATTCAAGCTTTTACCAAGGTGAGTTTAAACAAGTTAAAAGAAATAAAAGACTAAAACCTTCAAAAAGAGTAAACTAAAATAAAGCAAAAAAGAAATTCCTGTTTTCATCCTTCCTTGCTGATACGTTAATGTACAGCTTTTTTCCTTATCATTAACTTCTCAGATTCGACAGGCAAGTAGGGTGGAAAGGTAAAAGTAATGAGATGAAGTAAGTATCTTGTGTAGTAGAGATAAACATTTGGCAGAAAGATAGCCATTATAGATAACAGAGGTGAACAGTTGCTTCCTGCTGGGAAATGCAGCTGTAATGGTTGGCAATTAGTCTGTTAATATCTCTTTACAAATTGTAATTTTAGTTTTGCAATTGTTTTTATTCCCCTAAGTATTTTGATAAATCTTGTTATCATCTTCCTTTTTACCTATACTTTTTTTTTACTGCTTATAAGGATTAAACAAAAATTTATATTTACAAACATATACATATTGATTGAAAAGTTTGTAAACAGAATTAGGGTTTGAATCAGCTCTAATTCTAGTTGTATTAAATTCTTTATCAAACACTTTTGAGGATTTCTAATTATAAAAAACATTTTCCCCTAATATTTGCATTATTTAATATATATATATATATATATATATATATATATATATATATATATATATATATATACACTCAGGGTGATTAAAAAGTAACTCCCTATTATGCTTTCTTCTCATATTCATTTTTTGCAAAATTATAGTCAAGAAATAAATAAGAATTTTAAAATAGGGAATTACTCACCAATCACCCTGTATAATAATAAATGTGGCATAATGGTCACTGGCACAGAAAATGGAATTGGCACACCAAGTTCAAATTTTTGCTGGGATTATTTATGTTCACTTTGAACTAAAACTGTTGCGTAAGACATGAATCCATATCTTTTCTTCCTGGCTATGGGTTGAATAGTACTTCATACTAAGTTCTTTAAATTTGGTAGGCAACTCTGAATACAAACCACCTACTACTCTGTTGGCTGGCTTAGAATAAGCTGACTGTATCCTCTGCAGAGGAGTAAGACTTCTCCAAGAAGGGGTATCCCAGATATGACTAAACTGCCTCTGATGGTGAGGTTCCAGTTCTGGAGAGTGTGAAGTCCCCCTTCTTTAGTATTATTCCTCAGTTACCTCTAACTTGAAGATTTAGTACCTGTTAAGTTCCTATGTATTGGTCAAATAAGTCTGTTTAAAAATTATTCATATTCAATAGGACCATGTACAAAAAACCCTCTTAAGGAACAACCACATAAAAAATTTAAATATAAATATCCAATAAATGCCATTACTTAAACTCTCAGCAGAGAATAACTCTAGGCAGGTTGACCTTTATTAATCAAACCACCTACCAACATATTGTAGACTTGCATTGCTATGTAAGGCATATTACTTCCTACATCTTAAAGATCTTGGGGAAGGTCTGAGTCCTGCAAAAATACTGATGGGATTGCATAGAATAGAATAATGGTGTATTTTTTTTTTGTGTGTTCTTTGATTATACTAGGAAAACAAACAGATCTATAAAATTAACAAGTGAATCTTGCCCAGATTTAAACATCATCATCGTCAAGTTGTGCTCTCAGCATGGATTTTCTTGACTCTCTCTCTTTCTCTCTCTCTCTCTCTCTTCACATCCATCCCTATCATCTATGGCTCTCGGCAGGTCTTCCAAATTACATCTTGTATCCACAATGGAAACTACACAAGAATGCTAGTTACTTTGAACAAATCCTGGAAGCAATACCTCATGAAACAACAACTGTACAGCCACTTACCTCTCATCTCAAAAACTATTCAAGTAAGATAAACAAGACATACAGGACACTGCTGGAGAAGCAAGGATGAATTTATAAGTGATATTCTTCTATCAACCCCTACACATGAATGTGTCAGTGTTGGCCAACCAGCAAGAACTTAATTACTTCCGGTAATTTAAACATTCAAGTCAAATTCAAATTAAATTAGCAAGTAACATATTAACTATGCTTGAACAGCATAATAAAATTTATTTGGAAATACTAAGTTAGAAAGAAGACACAGACTTTGATCTTAGGCAGAGTATAAAGATAATCTGATGATTTAGAGAAGTGCTACTTTATATGTAAACACTCTGAGTAAAAAAGGGATGGGTACTATGCTAGTATACAATATTTATCGACTGGAAAACTGAAACTTTTTGAATTTGTTTTTTTTTATAAAAGACAAAGAAATTTGTATGTAGTTAGATAACTTGATAGATATGAATAGACTGAGATTGATAGATATTATATTTTGTACATGTAAGTTGGCAGACTATAGTTGAGGGTGATCCAAAGGCTCCTTTTCAATAGCTACTACACTGAAGTGTAGGGGGGTGCTACTCCTTTCTCTGGATTGCTCCATTTACCCTTGATCCATATCTTATAATGCTGTGTTAAGCAAAGAGGCATCAAGTACCATTTTTAAGTCTGTGGTATGACTCAACCTGGGATTGAACCCTGGTCTTCCAGGCCATTGGAGAACACTCTAACCATTATGCCAATAGTTTATAAGTAAATGATGGCAAAAAATCAGTTCTTGAACTTATTTTACCAGGAACATAACTGTATAAATTCATTCAATCTGAAAACTGATATCATTTTTGTTATTGTAAGAATAATGCTGGGAATTTATTTCAACTCTTTTGAGACTTCTAAAACAACTCTGACTTAGTTTCAAATATGACCTCAATCCTGTTCTTTTCAGTTTTTTTTTTTTTTTTTTCAAAGTTATCAAACTTTTCATGTAGAACTTAATCAATGCTACATAAGATGTTAGTTTGCCTATTGGCATAATAAAATATTTTCAGTACTTCTAAACTTTTGATGTTGCAATGTTATTTAACTTTATAGAATAGAAAGATGAATAACTTTGCTAATTGAAAAATAGTTTCTTGCTCTCTGTTTGGAAGAATTCTAATTTCTTCAGGGAATAAGGTAAACATCTGCTATGTTAATGCACAAAACTTGCAAGAATAACTTAATTTTAAACAGATGGATTTTTAACAATTGTATTAGATTTCTCATAGTCTAATCGGTAATAGAGGTGCCACAGATTATGTGTCAACCAGTCCCCTCTGTTCTGAGACTCTCTAAGGTGGAAGTGGTTGCTCAGCTTGCCTGTTATCATCTCATCACTTTCTCTGTCTCTCTCTCCTACATCCTTATACTATTACTTTGCAGGATCATCTAAACAAGTCTCATTGATCATGAGATGTTTGCATACCACTTTCACTTATATTTCTTTATTGTTTAGAAGTTTTCATTGAACTGAATAACTTGTCACTATAAGAATTATTAAAATCCCATTTGTCATTCTGTAAGAGAAAATATAGTCTAGGCAATCATTGTTTATACATGCATTAGTACCTGTCTGAGATGAAAATGTACTATCTGTGTGTTCTGTCTGAGATGAAAATGTACTATCTGTGTGTTCTGTCTGAGATGAAAATGTACTATCTGTGTGTTCTGTCTGAGATGAAAATGTACTATCTATGTGTTCTGTCTGAGATGAAAATGTAATATTTTATGTCTTCTGCCTAAGATCAGAATGTGCTCCTCTTGAGATCAAAATCTACTGTGATTTGCCTTAGATGAAAATGTAATACTTGAGCTCAGGATGTAGTACCTGTGTGCTCTGCCTGAGATTGAAATGTTACTCTTCAGCACTTCTGTTAAAGAACAGACTCTAGCTCCCTGACCTTCAGACTTGAACCCAAGTGTTGTATATTTTCATCCTCTCTAGAAGTTATAAGATTATAAAAGTAAAAATATATAGAGAATTAAAATTTTTTTATTGTTTTCTTTATTTATAATTTTAATATACTTATACAGCTTCAAACTCACAAGATTTAGGCCAAAGATGATTATTATTATTATTGATATTAATACTACAATAAATACAAAAACCAAATAAAATTTGAAATAAGTTTTGTCTGGTTTTTGTATAGATCTTTGGTCCAAATTCTGTCAATTTTAAAATTGAAAGTAATCTCACTAAATTTTGTTGTTATGGTAACAGAAGTCATTTTTGCTGACTAATACTACCTTTTGTTACCATAACAATGTAATTTCTTAGTTTATAATAAGACCAGGCTGTGTAGCTGATGAATATTTATAAACTGCATGGTATTTTATAGGTAAGTAGATTCTAGCCTCACTGACTTGAAATAGATGAAATTTTAAAAAATCTGCCCGAATTATTTAGGATCAAATTTTTTTTATTTTCCACTTACAGAAAATAATATTCATGCTACTAATGTCAAATATTCAAGTTATTTTCTATATATCTTACTTTTGGTGCACAATTTTATATCAAAACACTCATGGACCCAACACTCTTCAGGATTTGGGATTTTTATTTCATTTTGGTGTGCACCACATGGACATTGACAAAGCATAAAAAGATAAAGCTAGACGGGAAATGTACAGGGTCAGGCAAAATGATCTGACACACCTGATTTAAATCCATGCGATTTTTTTCTTTGGGGATACTTCAAGTCAAAGGTATACAGTAATCGCCCTCAATCTATTGAACAACTTAAAGATGCAATTCGTCAAGAAATTACTGCCATTCCACATGAAATGACCCGCCAAGTTATAGACAACTTTCGTGAATGCCTTCGACAGTGTGTAGACAATAACGGATCCCATTTGACTGATTTAATTTTCAAAACCTAATGAAACAGAATGGCATTATATGTACTTTTTGAAAATAAAAACACTTTTTTGTTTCTTTACTTTATTTGTCTTTTATTAAACCTACAAATGTGTCAGATCATTTTACCTGACCCTGTACAAGAATTCTACAAACTATATTGAACAAATCCTGGAAGCAATATCCCATAAAACAGCTCCTGTACAGCCGCCTACCTCCTATATCAAGCCATGCAGGACATTGCTGGAGAAACAAAGATGAACTTATAAGTGACTTTCTCCAATGGACTCCTTCACATGAAAGTGCCAGTGTTGATCAACCAACAAGAATTTACCTACAACAGCTCTTTATGGACACAAGATGTAGTCTAGAAGATATGCCATAAATGATAGATTATAAGAAGAAATAGCAAGAGAGAGTCAGGGAAATCCATGCTAGCCGTGTGACTTAATAATGATGACTGCTGATATAGTGTAGTCAAGTCAATTTTTAGGGAATAGCAATGTTCCTGCAGTGAACTTTGTAAATATTCACATTCAGTGGAATAATGTTATCTTATACATACCTGACTGAGTAGGCACATTGTATTTACAAGCAGATTTTGCTCCAATGCCAAGTGCTGGTATGCACCCATTGATAGTGAAGCAGCGGCAAACACTTGAATAATAGAAAAATGATTTTTATCGTTCAAAGTTTTCAGACTATTGTCTTCATCTTTGTTATATTCATAACGTTTCAACTGATATATCCTCCAGCCTTCTTCAGGTGTTTGTCAAACTCAGGAACCAATAAAAAAGTTGCATGTTTATTATGGGTTGCCCTAATGTAATATTGGTAACAGATTATCATACAATAATGGAAGTAATTATGGACAGAGACCTTAGCAAAATACACACCACCTGCTTCTTTAAGTTCAAAGAAAAATATTTCTTTACTTTCCAGCATTGGCTGGGTAAATAGCTCAGAGATTCTGTCAGTATTTCTTGCATTTGCTCTGTCAGTGATGTTCCAGTCATGTATTCCCCAATCTCTGCTAGTAATGACACCCTTGCAACTGTTGGACACCTCACAAGAGGCACTTATACATCATCATACCCTTAGTACTCACAATGTATGCCATTGATATTGTGAAAGCCTTTCTTTATTTATTTCTCACACACCACTCCTTCCAAAATGTTCTACTCACAGACAATATAGACACTATAGTAGAATCAGCAACACTTCAAGCAATAACAGATAAAGACGATAATGAGACTGTCACGTTACCTGACCTCATTAGTGCATCCAGCCAAAATTATATAAATTATACAACCATAATGAATTCACTGGAACATGAATTCTCTAACAGACATTCCCTGACAAAACATAAGATTTACAATTTCTGGAAAGTATGGCACAAGCTAAATACTGATAGAGGGCTTAGTACTATTGGATGGGAGAATTGTTGTGCCCAAATTCCTCAAAGGAAAAGTATTATGTTTACATTCAGCCCACCGAGAAGTGGTTGGAGTGAAGGCCTGTGCAAATGATTCCGTATATTGGCCTGGTATGACTGCATCAATATACAATTTCTAAGCTAAGTGTTTAGTGTGCTCAAACATGGCTCCAAGTCAACCCAGATAGCCAATCACTATTACCCCATCCCTAGATTGCTGATAGACTGACCAGTTGGCTTATTTTGTTCCCTCTACAATCAGATCACACTATCACCTCCAAATTAATATCAGTTTATCATAGTTTTTTATAGAAATACAAAGGACACTGCAACCATATGTGACTGACATATGTTATCTGGATTTACCCAGGTGTTTCAACTACCAATTTTCTACACTTCTTAGAACATTTAAATTTTTTTACAGGTTCTTCTGAAAACCATACTATTCCCACTAACCCTAAGTTAAATTCATTATAATTAATCAAATTTTATTTAACTTTTTCTAATAAGAACAAGAAAAAAATAAGATTAAGTGTTCCCAAACTGGTTGAAATTGATTCCAGTGATTATTAAAAATTATCGACTACACTCTACTTTTCTCTAACAACCAAAAGTAACGTCTATACTTGATTGAAACTTTCGCACCCCTTTCTCCTGTATGTGGCATTTTTTATACTTGCTGATATACTCGCTTTAAAAAAAATTGCATAAACCACTCTTACAAATTCTTTTCACTTGAGACCGCATTTTATTTTAAATTGAGATGTTAGGGTGGCTATGTTTTTTTTTCCCTCTCTCTTGGATGTACTATTCCTTCTATATGTTCACTTTGCCATACAGGATAAGTTTTCTTCTCTTTTTTGTTTAATTCTTCCACAGAAAGAATATATATAAACAATAATTGAATTAAGTTAAAATTAAGAAAGGAAGAGGGAATATCAATTTCTATTTTCCATTTTCCTATTGTAGTTCAAATCACACTGAACCATTACATGCCTATTTAGAAAGAAGAGCACAGCTGTACATTTTTGCTGTGGCAATACACTACCACTTCTTATAAACTAGAAAAATCTGAATTATTTTTTCTAGTTTTATAAGAATTGATAATGTGTTGCTACAACAAAAATATTCAACTATGCTCTTCATTCTGGGTGAGGCTTAGTAATTTTTAAACAACCCTCTATATTCAGAATTTTGCTTTGTAATGGCCAAAACATATCACTTGTTTCTAGCTTACTTTACCTAAGGAGTTATCTCTCTTGTCCTCTATAAATATGCTGATAACGAGGCTCTGTTGGTAAATAACAAAGATAATTGCTGACTGATATTTATTTCTGAAGCAGTATTATCTCTATCTAGCCTATACCTCTACATATGACATTATGTAATTTTGAATATGTTTTGACTTATTATACTAATTATGTAGTAGTTATTAGAAATTTATTATAAGATTATAAGTATATATATTATGTTTGATAAATTATCTAAACAAGATAAATAAATACCTATATATTAAAAGGTTAATATTTGTTGTGTTGTATAAGTAAGCAAGCATATC
Source organism: Sepioteuthis lessoniana (assembly GCA_963585895.1). Lineage (NCBI taxonomy): Eukaryota > Metazoa > Mollusca > Cephalopoda > Myopsida > Loliginidae > Sepioteuthis > Sepioteuthis lessoniana. The sequence goes on along the minus strand of CAUZXS010001712.1, from coordinate 90,099 downwards.
CTCTGTAAGCTGAGTGATTAAAGATAATATCAAACACTTGCTAAGAATGTCCATTAACAAGGAAAAAAAAACAAGCAAAATTATTCATTTTATTTTATGAGCTTCAATGTAATTAATAAAAAAAAAAGCCTAAATAAGATGAAAAACAAGAGACCGGCAATACATTTAATATTATGGAAATTTAGTTAACCAAAGTGATTACTTTCAGATATATTAGTGGTGATTGCACCTCTTAATTGATAATTCAGATCAAAATGAATATCATATAATTTTTATGAAGCTTGTTACTTTTTAAATATATTTGAACAAATTTTATACATACAAAAATGTTCAATTTATGTACTAAATGTTTCTTATGAAAACCTTATATAATTATGATATATTGTTTAAGGCATTATTAGTTGATATTAGATATTTTTTTGATTGAGTGATTTTAATACCACGTCAATATGTCTGGCGTTTTGGTTTGGTTTTATGGCATATCAACCATTGTAGGTTATTAAAAGTCAAATTCTTTTTATACGTATACATTAAATAAGATTTCTAAACACATTTAATGTATAAAATTTTCAATTAAGCCTGAGCTCATTTTTTTTTTACATACAGTTAAATGGTTTCACTTATTTCAAATACGAATAATTCTATTTACTATTAATTAGTTGTTTGCATACAGCTTCAAGTATTACTATTTAACACTAACAATTCAATCAAACATCAATCATTTGTTTACACACAGTTAAATGATTGAACAGTTTTATTTCAAGCAATTCAGTTTAGCATAAATCATTTGTTTGCTCTCAGTTTAAATGTTAAACAATTCTATTTGACTCATAGATAGGACCCTATCAGGTGCTACCACTCTGGGCTAGAGTGGACCTGGGTGCGATAACAATGAAGAGGTACTCCATATTCCAAAGCTACAGCATTACTGGAGCTTCACCATCAGATTGTTTAGTGTCATATCCAGGACACTCATTGAGAGGGTCTTACCCCTCAGCAGAGATGCAGTCAGTGTATTCTACAGTCCCAGCCAACTGGGTCAAATCTGTCTGGTGTTATTTTATGCTTTAAGGTTAGGGAATTTCATACATTAGATATTTATATATATATTTTTTTTGTGTAGTTTCTTATCTGATACTATTAATTTGTAAACAGATCTATTTGATCCATTGATGAGACCCTAACAGGTACTACTACTACTACTACTCAGAGTAAACCTGAGAGTAATGGCGATGAAGGGATTCTCTACATTCCCCAGAACTGAAGCCTCCCCATTAGATTCAATTTAGTGTCATACACAGTACATCCCTTTTTCGGGGATCTTACTTCTCTGCAGAAGATACAGTTGGTATGTTATGTATTTTTTTTCTTTACAAGATGACTACTACACTGTTCTCTTACTTATGACTACTGTTATTTTTTGAAGAAAGATTTTTCTTGGATAAGTTTTTTTTCTACAACTACTTTCAATTAAAGTTTGTTTTTTTTTGTTGTATTTTTGGTACTTGAAATATGTATAAAAAGTTATGAATTTTGAAAATCTTAAGATACTGTGGCAATTACAATCAGTGACACCTACATTTGATTAATTATTGATTTATCAATCAATACATTTGAATGAATCCTTTTCTTCTTTTTACTGGTAGTATATATAGAGAAATTAAGATATCATAGATACAGAGTCAACAGCACTTGATGACTCAGTTTTTTTGCCTATGTGATCATCAGACCAAGTCTGATATACTATCCTAACTTAGATCTACATATGCTCTATCACCAATATCGAACACTCATTATTTATAAATACTTATATATATATATATATATATCATTGTCATCTGATTTGTTTGTCAGTTCACTTGAATGTGTCATGTTGAAACAAATTAAATTATGTAAAATCAAATTGTTGTTCTTTAGAGTCAAATCAATATGATTTTCAGAATAAGGTTTGGTTTAATTGCATATCAACCATTTTAGGTTATTTAATGACAAATCTGGTTTATACATACAAATTAGATATATATGATTTGTAAGCATAAGTCAACAAAGTTAAATAGTACCAAGTATTGCTATGTATTACTAACAAATCAATTCAACATCAGACATTTGTTTATACATAGTTTGATGATCGAACAGTTTTATTTCAAGCAATTCAATTTAGCATAAGTTAACAAAGTTAAATGGTGCCAAATATTGCTATGAATCACTAACAATTCAATTAAACATCAGTTAAACATAGTTTAATGATCAAACAGTTCTATTTCAAGCAATTCAGTTTAGCATAAGTTATTTGTTTTTGTTCAGTTTAAATATTAAATAGTTCTATTTGACCCATAGATAGGACCCTATCAGGTGCTACCACTCTAGGCAGAATAGACCTGGGAGCAATGGCAATGAAAAGGTACTCTGCATTCCCCAAAGCTCCAGCATTACTGGAGCCTCACCATCAAATTGTTTAATGTTATATCCAGAACACTCAATGGGGAGGTACCCCTCTGCATAGATGCAGTTGGTGTATTCTACAGCCTCGGCCAAATAGGCTGTCAAAATAAGGAAACTGGTTGCTAGCTAAATAGACTACTAATGTTTGCAGACACTTCTATATATTATCGATGAGGAGAATCTCTTTGGCATAATGGCTAAAGTGCTGGACTGCAGCTTCAAAGTAATCAAGTTCAAACTCCAACCATACTATTATGTACACTTTCAGAGTAATACTCTTGGGAAAGGCATGAACCTCCTTATCCCCTCAACTATGGGTTAAATAGCACCACTGCTGTTCTATAAGGATAGATTTGGCATCAAATAACCTACAAAGGTTGATATGCCATTAAATAAAGAAATGAAGCTGAAACCAAGCCAAATATTATCTCAGATTATTCTTTGCCATTTTGTTGTTTCTTCAATAAAGAGTCATAAATAGATTATTGTAGATTTTAAAAAGATTCCTTGTTCATCATTTCAACCTTAGCCCAACTTTTTATCACCTTTTGCCATAAACTCATATCCTTTGGGTTAATCTTTAAATAATTATACATTTGATTATAATTGTTGTAAGATTGCTCTCTGGATGAGTTCTGTTGGCTGGCAACTTAGACGTTTTTTGGAGGGGTTTTTTTTTTGTTTGTTTTTTTGCAAATATCTTTATGGTTTGAGGTTAGCTTGACTGAGGTCAAGCTAAACATTCCTCATGATAAAACTTGGAGAGTTTAAATAGAAAAACTTATATATATATACATGCACACACACACACACACACACACTAATATAAATTGATATTAATTTTAGAGGCCTTTGTTGTGTAATGGTTGCCATCATAGGAAATAGGTGCAGCAATCTGAGTTCAGATCTTGGATGAGGCAGTTTGCATTTCACAAAGCACAAATACCCCTTGGAAAGATATGAATCCAACTATTCTTCCTCCAGCTGTGCATAAATAGTAGGGTAGCTCTGGGTTCTTTAACCTTGGTTATGCAATTGGTCTAGGAGAAGGAAAACTGAATTCAAACTTGTTAAACTCTGCTAAAAATTGACCTTGTGTCACATCCTGCTCATGCAGAAGTGCTGGGTATATATATATATATATATATATATATAGTAAGGTATGTCGAAAAAGTATTGAGACTGAAGCTATATTTATGTAGACAGAAATGAATATTTAATGAAATATTAATTTTCTTCAAAGCAGTTCCATGAGCATTCCAGTGAGTTTTCTATGAGTCAAAGCACCACAGAAACTTCTCTTTTTATAAATGCTGTGAAGTTGCACTGTCAAATTTTGATTTATGTTCTCCACATCTTCAAATCTTAAAATGAGTTTTTAGTTTAGGGAACAAGAAAAAGTTGCATAGAGTTTGCGATGACAGGGGGGGGGTCTGGTGAGTATAAAGAGAGGGCACTTGCACAGTCCTACATTCTGCCACAAATTTTTCTTCAAAAAGTATTGAGACTGACTTTATAATTTTTATTCAAATTTGTACTGACTTGTCTAGACAACAGTCTAAACAACTAGACATTACTGTAGCGATATGTAAGTAGCTAATTAGCATAGCTAAGGCTCGTAGACTATATACACACTCCAATTCTAAGGAAAGGGAAAAATGAATATGCGAGAATAGAGAGAATCACAACCCAAGAAACACAAAACCGCACTTAATTACAATTACAAAGTCTAAACATCTAATCCAATTATTATTTATTACTGTGTTTCTTATGTCAATGTTTTTACACTGCTAGTGAGTAAACATTTGACTAAAGTATACATTTTAGTATTTTATCTTATTACTAATCTTTTTTACATGGTAACCTAATTGACAGCTAATCAGTTGATCTTTCTTCAAATAATTATTTGGACAAACTATTTCTTGTTTTCCAAAACAAAAAGAGAATAAAAGGTCAGTGAATGTATCAGTTGAAATTTTGTGTGGACAATGAAAGCAAGATACAGTTTAATTGTCTGAATAATTATCTGAATGTCAGTGACCTTCATCAAAACAATAGTCAGTTTTCAAGAGACTCTTTTACAGCAAGACTTTTTCTAAATGAGAAAATTGTTTTTTTATGAATTATCAAATCATCAAAGGGGCAGCTATTGTGGCCTAATGACTAACATGCTGGATTGCGATATCATAGTAAGCAATTTTGAACTCGTGTCGTATTATTATGTTCAATTTTGGACTAATACTCTTGGGAAAGGTGTGAGCCTGTTTATTTCCTCCCAGTTATAAGTTAATTAGTACCATTACTATCCTTCTACAAGGATGACTTTGGCATTAAGTAATCCACAAAGGTTGATATGTCATTAAACAAAGAAACCAAAACAAATTGTCAATAAAAAGAAACATATTTTTTTAAATCCTATTTTCCTTACTTTTAAAATTGTATTAACAATTAGATATATACAGTATCACACATAAATAAGTACTCAACAATTTGCTTTGAATCAGTGTGTAGTATCTCTGCTTAGGATCAAAGAGTTGTTCCCTGGCACATCTATCTTTAATCAGAGTGAAGTATCTCTGTGCTCTACCTAGGAACAGAGTTGCTTGCTGTTCTTGTAAAAATCCCATAGTTATCTTAAAAATTCTATGTATGATATTTAAAAATTTATAAAAGTAAAGAAAATATGAATTTCTTAAAAGTAATAAGATTACAACATATGTTATGGAGTTTCTCATTACTTCATTAGGTTGTGTGACAAATGAATATATGTATATAGTGTGTGTGCGTGTGTGCATAATGTGAATATAATATTTTATGTATATAAAATGTGTATATATGTTCATATAAAAGTCCATTATGTTTTATATGTAAGGAGATTATATTTTTATATTATTATGTTTTATTTTATAGGTGTATAATTTCTGTCATAACTGATGAGATTATCTACATATGGATCAGCACTTAATCTCTCTCTCTCTCTCTCTCTCTCTCTCTCTCTCTATCACTCATGATAACTCTTTATACTTCAGCCTTCTATCTTTGTCTTATTCTGTGTTCTTTCTTTCTTTCTTTCTTTCTTTCACTCAAGTAATGCCTTCTGTTACCATAACAACAGAATTTCTCATTAGTCTGTAGGGAAACCAGGTTACAGGACCAATAAATTTAAATATATAAAGTCACATAGTTTTTTTATTATTTGCTAATATGAATTGTTTCCTTATCTGGAAAATTATATTGATTAGGCTTTAAAGAAACAAGAATTGAAGAAATTGCCTATCTATCTATCTATCTGTTTTTAAGCACAAAACATGTAATACACTGTTTTTTAGCTTTTCTTTCATGGCATAACATGATGGAATTTTGAATGTATTTACTTTTTTTTACTTATTGCTATTATGATAAAATTATAAATATATGCATATTATCAATAAAAATTTTAATAATATAAACTCATTTCTATATATAAGTAAAGTAAAGTAGGCGACGATAGTCGAGGGTGACCCGAAGGCTCCCTTTTCGATAGCTTACTACACCAAGGTGTAGGGGAGGGCGCTAAATAAGTATATATTTGTTAAATTCTATAACCATGCATATCATATATTTAAAGGGATAAAAACTGATATCTAACTCCTGTTTGAATAACCCAAACAGCTGGGTTGTAGAATATACCGACTGCATCTCTGCAAAGAGGTAAGGACCACTCCATAATGAGTGTCCTGGATATGACATTAAAACATCTGATGGCAAGGCTCCAGCTTTGGGGAATGTGGAGTACCCCTTCATTGCCATTGCTCCCAGGTCCACTGACCTGGAGTGGTAGAACCTGAGAGGATCTTGTCTATGGATCAAATAGAACAAACTCTGTTTAAATTTATGACTAATGGTAAATTGTGACTGTTCTATAACAATACTTGAAACCATTTAATGATATGCAAAAAAGAACTCCAGCTAATTTAAGAAAGTTATCTACAAAGTGTGCTTACAGATCATATATATATTTGATATATATGTATAAACAAGATTTGGCATTAAATAACCTACAATGCGATAAAACCCAACCAAACCAAGTCCTATATATTTGATATATATGTATAAAGAAGATTTGGCATTAAATAATCTACAATAGTTGATATGCCATAAAACCCAACCAAACCAAATCCTATATATTTGATATATATGTATAAAGAAAATTTGGCATTAAATAACCTACAATGATTGATATGCCATAAAACCAAACAAACCCATCCTGCTTGAATAAGTATTATTTATTTTAAAGGTAAAGAATCATATTTGTCGGGCAAAAGTTACTTTGACTCTTGGCTCTATTCATGTAGTGCTTTTTGCTTGGTTATCAAATGTTATGATTGGTGTTCTGTATATGCAATATACATACACAAAAACACGTGTGTGTGTGTGTGTGTATATACTTGATTAATAAATGACTTCTACCTTCCCACTATGTTAGCCTACAAAAATATTTCTTCAACCTCCAGTGACATAAGGAGGAAACATTCACTTATTTATACTTTTAAAACTACTATAGTATGATTAAAATCAATGTAACTGCAGTAATGTAAATAAACAATGTTGTCTAGACCCTGATATAGTCTACTGTGTTTATAATTTGTATTTGTTCATACCATATGCACAGGGATTATAAATAGTAAACAGTGTTAAGTAAAAACTTTATTAATCATAATAGCCTTTGTTTAGTTATAGGCTATGTGGGGAGACACTGAATCAAAGTTACCACTTAGAAACAAGATAAGCTTCTACATTTCAAAAACATATCTACTATAATGATCAGCATTTTGTTTTTAAGGTGAAAAATTGTTCTGAAAAAGTCATTCATATATATATATATATATATATATTGGCATAATGGTTAGAGTGTTCGCCTATGGCCCGGGAGACCTGGGTTCAATCCCAGGTTGAGTCATACCCAAGTCTCAAAAAATGGTACTTGATGCTACCTTGCTTAACTCTCAGCATTATAAGGTAAGGATCAAGGGTAAAGTGGAGCAATCCAGGAAAAGGAGTAGCGCCCTTCCCTACACCTTGGTGTAGTAGCTGTTGAAAAGAGAGCCTTCTGGTCGCCCTCGACTATGGTCGGCAGCTTTACTTACTTTTTTTTACATATGTGATGAAAGCTCGCTTAAATTTACGAGCATTTCATGTGATGGCTGAAGTATGGGTGACCAAAATAACAAAACTTGATATTATTCCCAATTGTGTAAGGGGAGCTATAGTAGTAATGTGTGAGGATAGGTCTCGTAAGAATATAGTTATTTTTGGATACCATAACTTGTACTAACTGAAAAAAGGTGAGAAGTAAATCAACAATAGAGATGAGATGTATTTGAGATAAAAAGAAAGATTTTATTCTTGTTTCTGGTCCTTAGGGATATTGTTCACTTGATATATTACATACAAAAGTTGTAGTTGTGAAAGACATGTGAGGATATATTGCCTATATGAGTAGCTTAGAAGGACTATGTGGGATATCTATTGTTCAGGCTGTTGGTGGCTTGTTGCACTCACCATTATGGATGGTTGAGTTGTATACTGGATGTGTTTCCTCCCTGCTGCAGGGATCCTTTCTGCCACCTACATCAAATCAGTATTTCTTATAAACTGCACAGTAGGCTCAGACCGGCTTACTGAGTGTTGCATATCTCAGTTTCTGATTAGTCAGAAAATATTTTTATGGTCCTTTATTCTTCTCTCACTTTTTATTATGACTTATTTCTTCACTCTGTGTGTGTGTGTGTGTGTATGAGTTTGAATAAAATACTTAGTTTCACTTTCAATGACTGTATATTCATTTGTCCTTTACATTTATTCAGTGTAATTTTTCAAATGTACACTTTTATTGTATTTCAATTCTTCTTTTTATAACACCAGGATGTTTTTTTATAGATTATCTTTATAAAATCTTTTTGATAAAAATATTTCCAAATACTAAAATAAAACTTATTTGTCATATGCCAACAGGCAGTGGTTAAAAAAAAAATAAAGCTCTCTTATATCTGATCATTTAGTGAAAATTTTAAAATTTGCTTAAATTGAATTTAAAAACCTAAATTAAAACTCTCCTTGTAAAATTTTTACTTAATTGCTTTAAAAAATCCTATGAATAAAAACATATTTGTCGCTAAATTTAAAAAAGAAACGGCAAACATGCATATACACACACTTGATGTTTTGTTGATAGATTGTTTTTTCTTTTCATTTGGCAAATACTTTATTGCTTATATCAGGCAGAAAAAGCACAGCACATTTATTTCCTGTGGAAGGCTTAATGGAAAAATGATAAGAGTCTGAATTTGCTCTTTTCAAAGACACCTTAAACACATTGTAAAGCCTCTAAAACTAAAAAAAACATGTTTAACCTTTCTTTCTTTTTTATTGTGCATCAATCTCATGTGATTATATTGTAAACATATTTTTCTCTTTTCTTCTTTTCAGAAAATGTATATGTTTATGACATACAACATAACAAACTTCCTGTTTGAAGGTTGGAATTCTACAAATCCATTTGGTAAGATTTGTGTATATGTGTGTGTGTGTGTGTGTGTGTGTGTGTGTGTATATATATATATATATATATATATATGGAAGGAGCATTATAATAATCATGAAGTTTCTTTTAGAAAAGAACAAAATACAAATAGCCCCAAACTATAAAAGATATATCTGGGATTACAAGAGAAATAATGGGAAAAAACCTGAAACTGAGTGGTTGATATGAAAAAAGAGTTTATCCCAGTAATGAGGGTTTGGGAAATAGTTGGTTGTCCCTGGAAGGAAAATGTTATATTATAAACTTTCTAGACTCAAATAAATTACTGAATAAAAGATTAAAGTTGGTGACGAGATGCCGCTATGACAGCAGATATCTACTCTCCAATTTGGTGCTTGATTGAAGTATGTAACTTTTTAATCCACATTATAATGACTCAAAAAGAGTATAAAAGAAGTAAACGGTAGTTCTATTGAATATGTCAGATGTGTGGATTACCAGTTCACCTGACAATCAAATATGTGAAACTCAGAATTGTAAGTTATGACCCTGCTGTACATGTTTTGTAATTGATAATATGTTGTGATATTGCTCTACATTTTTGTGTATTGAGCACTCTGAAGATTTTGCAATTTGGAAGCATTTTGGGGGTTGGATTCTGATCATATATGTGTGTGTTTGTAGAATACACCAACTGCATCACCAACAAGTGTCCTGTATATGACATTAAACCATCTAATGGTGAGACTATAGACTTGGAGCTTTGGGGAATGTGACGTATCCCTTCATTGCCATCACTCCTTGATCCACTGATCCGGAGTGGTAGCACCTGATAGAGTCCTATCTGTGGGTCAAATGGAACAAATTGTGTGCAAACAAATGACTGATGTTAAATTATGACTGTTATATAGAGTGTTCGCCAATGGCCCGGGAGACCTGGGTTCAATCCCAGGTCGAGTCATACCAAAGACTTTAAAAATGGAACTTGATACCACCTTGCTTAACACTCAGCATTATAAGGTACGGTTCAAGGGTAAAGTGGAGCAATCCTGGGAATGGAGTAGCGCCCTCCCCTACACCTTGGTGTAGTAGCTATCGAAAAGGGGAGCCTTTGGGTCACCCTCGACTATGGTCGCTAACTTTACTTATATAGCAATAATTGAAACTATGTGCAAATAAGAGCTCAGGCTCATTTAGGAATGTTATCTGCAAAATGACTTCACAGGATTTTATTATTTCTAATTGAATATTGTATAATAAAAACGGATATCATTAGGTATTATTTATTAACTAATTATATAGCATTAAAAATCTGTAACCCCAAAAATAAATATGTTGCAATCCTAACAATAAATACATGCCTTATATGTAATTATGCAATTTTCAATTATAGAATTTCAAGGCTGCAGAGTTTGGTGATATGTAATATCTAATAATATCTGTATTGATTTTATAATTGTTGGTAGTATTGTGGTAGTTGGTGTGCTGACACATTATGCATTGCTTCACTCTCTATGTGATTTGAAAGCTGCACAGATAAGTGAGCAACATAGTCTAATTCAGGAAGTTATGCTTAATGAGTTCAAACTGGGCCATAATGCCAAGAAAACAACTAAAAACATTTGTTGTGTGAAAGATAAAGGCATAGTTGATCACAGTACAGTAAACAGATGGTTGAAGAAATTTTGATTGGTTTGCAAGAATCTCAAGTAAGGTCTACAAGGTTTGATACTCTTTAAGTGCTACTCATCAGATTCCCCCTTATGGTTTGGAGTATGGCCTCGGAAATCACATTTTTAGCCCATTCTTCTGTAAATTTCATAAGGTTTGCACTTGCCAACTACCAAAATATTTGATTACAGATTTCTCTTCAAGCCTGGAACACTGTTTGATTCGCTTCCATTTTTAATAGCCACAAGACAAATATTTCTGTGCGATCAAAATAATTTTTGCTATAAACCTGTTGTAACCTAACAAAAGGTTACTGAATGAGAAATAACTAAAACAGAAGTTGGAAATGAAATGGAAATCTTTATAACATTAACAAAATACAATACTTGCCTGTGGCGTGAAGAAGGTAACTTACTGCTAGTGGTGAACTACTGAGTCAGCATATTACCCCATCTTAAAATAGTGCCTAACATATTTATGTGGATTGGGACATTTCCATTAATTTTCATAGGTATGGTATATAACAAAACCAATTCCCAAAAAATGCCAAATTCACATTTATGGAAAAAAATCTGAAAAAAACTTCTTTTTTTTTAAGTCACATATCACTCAATACGTCCAGGGCCTAACTAATAAAGCAACAACATTTAGCCAAAATTCAACTTTATTCATCAACATAGTCTCCTTCTAGGGTTATACACTGATTCCAACATTTCTCTTACAATTCAATGCCTTTTTTGTAGAACGATTTGTCTTTGGCCTCAAAATATGCCTCAGTTTCCGATATCACTTCTTCATTGGAACCAAATCTCTCTCTTTCCCTGGAGCATTCTTTTGAGGTCTACAAACATCCAGTAGTCACTGGAGGCCAGATTTGAAGAATAGGGTGGTTGCAGAAGCAATTTGAAATGTAATTCATGTAGTTCTGCCATTGTTGTGATCAACTTGTGACATGGTTCATTGTCTTGGTGAAAGAGCACTTTTTTCTTCTTCATTTGTGGCCATATTTTGGCGATTTCTTCCTTCAAAGGCACCAATAATGTGATATAATATTTGGTATTGATGGTTCTTCCTTTCTCTAAGTAACTGATGAACAAAATACCTTGCGCATCCCAAAATATGGAAGCCCAAACCTTGCCTGCTGATGTTTGCATCTTTGGTTACTTTGGACGGCTTTCACCTGCTGCAATCCACTCAGCTGACTGCTGATTTGACTCCATAGTGAAGTGGTGGATCCATGTTTCATCTATCATCACATATTTATGCAAAAACTCCTTTTTGTTGTGTTGAAACAGCTGCAAACAACACTGAATCATTGATGTATTGTTGTTTTTGATTGACTGTGAACAAATGCAGCACCCACTTTGAACACAGCTTTCTCATTGACAAATGTCAATGCAAAATGGTGAATACACTGCCTTCTGTTATCTTAAACTTCTCTGCTATCTTACGCAACTTCAATTTACAATCGGTCAAAATGAGTTAGTGGAGTTTTTTGGTGTTTTCTGGGACAACTGCCGAATTTGGGTGACCTGAGTGTTCAGCAATCATTTGTCAAATGACCGAAAATAAAGACAACATACCACCTCTTAATCATTGTTTCTGACTGAGCAGTCCAAAAACACTTATCAAGCTATTGCTTTGCTCAAACAGTATTTTTTTTCCATCAGAAAGCAATGCTTTATCAACACATGAAATTCAGTTTTTTCCATTGTTTTGAAAATTTACAATAGTAGCTTCATTTAAATAACTGTAATTTGTAAACTGATAATCCGATTGGGCTCAAATTTTGATTTGCACCATTTGAAGGTTAGTACTTAATAAAAATTTTATTGATTTTTCATTAGTGCCATCATCTATATATCACACTTGGGACTTATTGAGTGATGTATTATTCCCCATATATATTGAATGATCCTCATATATATGTAATATTCATCAAGTCATGTCAAAAAGCATGCAGTTCCCTGACTCTCTTCACTATCTGTCCCTGTCATCCATCACTTCTGGCAGGTCTTCCAAACTAAATCTAGTGTTTGCACAGAGCTGATGTAAGTTTTTGCTGGTCTGCTAACACTGATGTATCCATGTATAGTTTGTCCTTGTTTCTCCAGCAGTGTCCTGCATGTCTTGTTCATCTTACTTGGATGGTTTGTGAGATAGGAAGTAAGTGGCTGTACAACTGCTGTTTTATGGGGTGTTGCTTCCAGGTTTTATTCAAAACAGCATGTAGCATTCTCGTGTAGTTCTAGCTTTTTCTCTATGTGCTGTATCTCTACAGTAGTACTGATACAACTACAACTTGGAAGAAATCTTCTTTTATTTTATCTTAAAGATCAGATTTCCATACAATTGATAACCTGTTGACAGCATTCCATGCTTTTGCTAGGCATATGCTGACATAATTTTCAGTAAATGAGATATTGCTACCAAGGTATGTGAACAAGTTTACTAATTTTAGAGGCTTGCCACTTAAAGAGGAGATGGCTCCTTGTTTAAAACATGAACTCTGTTTTATTTGCGTTCATGTGGAGACCAATGCCTTCTGCTGTTTGCTCCAGGCTGTGCAATAGGGATTCTGCTTAAGCAAGTGTATTTACAAAAAGTACGAGATCATTCTGTGGGATATCGTCTACTTTTTCCCTTTTTTAGTGTAAGCCATTTTCTTTTATTAGATCTCTCAATGTTCAAAGGGGGGTGTCCTTGTGGTGTAACGGTTAAAGCAGCGGACTGCAGAATCATAATAAGCAAGTTCGGACTTCAGTCAAGCTATGACATTCACTTTCAGACAAATACCCTTGGGAAAGGCATGAACCCCCTTATCCTCCCAGCTATGGGTTAAATAGTACCTCTACTTTTCTTCTAGAAGGATGGCTTTGGCATTAAATAACCTATAAAGGTTGATATGCCACTGCTCAAAGTATGTAGTCTAAGCAGATTATAAATCTATAGTGCTAATGTATTTCTTTGCAAGACTCCAATGATGATGTCAAAGAAGTCTGTACTGGTAAATGAATCATTGCTTTCATGTTTTTGTAAAGCATCATAGCTATAACAGATTCTTATATCATTATATTAGTAGTATTTGCTTAATCTTTCCTCTGCGTATGAAATCAAATGCTTTAGAGAAATCTACAAACAACAGTGTTGTCTCAAAACTTTTTACAAGTACTACTTCAGTGATTCAACAGATAGAATCTGAGAAGTTCTGGATCAATTTCTCTGAAATTCATTCTGATTTTTCCTGAGAATTTTCTTAATTTCAGGTTTGATACAGTTGAGAAGCATGGTTTTATGAACCTTAGCAGGTATAGCATTAAGGGTTATGCCTCTGTAGTTCTTAGTCATTCTGAGGTCAACATTCTTGGGAAAGGAGGGGATCCAACTTTTTGTCCATTTATCTATTGTGTTTTACTTATAAACCCCATTGCATGATTGAAGAAGTATTTTAGCAAATGTTCTTATCTTCTATATTTCAGGAAGTATTTTATCCAGACCTGCTGCTTTTTTACCTTTAATTTTTTTCAGCGCTTTGTCAAGCTCTTCCTCTGTAAACTGTGCTAGTTTCATGCTTAGTTGGCTATTAATGATTTTTTTGATAAGTTTAGCAGTGACTTCAAGAAGGTTTCTGAACAGATTCTTGAAATGTTCTTTCCACTTCTGTAGATTTTCTTCTTGGCTGACAGCTTTTAGTTTTGCTCTGAAATTTGAGGATAAATTAGTAATATAAAATATTAGTAATAATAAAGCTTCAATGGAAAAATAATTTAGAACTAAGACCAGTTTTCATTTATTCAACTACTCTCTCTCTCTCTATCCATCTTAGGCTGTATTTTCATTTATATGAATAAAACCAATTTATTGCATTCACGGAAGAACTTCTTCAGACTCTTCCATGAATAAAGAATGAAATATTATCACTAAACCCATTGTAAGTGTTTGATTTATCCACTTGACCACTTATTTTTATCATTTTGTCAGATTCACCAAAATCTACCATTTCTCCACACTTTTTACTATGTTGGTGTCCAGCAGGACACATAGTGTAATGGTTATAGGCATTGGTTCCCTAAGCTTTTAAGGAGACAATCATCTGGAGGTTGCAGGTTCAATCCAACTGCAGGCGAGTAACAATACAGGAATACTTAACACTTGTACCCAGTTATGGCTAACAGAATCAGAACAGGCACCCCCCCTGGATTCAATAAAGGATTTAGTTTGAAGTTCCTTGTAGGTTCCCGAGTTCGACAAACACCTGAAGAAGGCCGGAGGACATATCAGCTGAAACATTGTGGAAATAACAATAAAGATGAAGACAATAGTCTGAAAACCCTTAACGGTAGATGTTTAGACTTTATAATGTCTAGCAGTTTGAACTTTGTAATATCTAGATGTTTAGAATTTGTAATGCAATGTCTAGATGTTTTGGCTGTGTAATGTCTGGATGTTTAGACTTTCTAATT